>PVIR01009905.1:0-12910 GCA_004026965.1 Petromus typicus | reverse complement strand
CCCTGAACCACAAAGCAAGACCCTGTTTCTAAAAAAAAAAAAAAAAAAAAGATGAGGTGGCTAAGTATGTCTGGCGTTGTTTCTGCATCTTCTAGTTTGTTCCCTTGATTCTTGGATCTGTTTCTTTGCCAGTACCAAGCTATTTTTTATCACAGAAAGCAAATATTGCTTATAAAGAATGTGTACCTTAGGTGAAATTAAATTCAGTGATTATTTTGTGAGGTTAATAAACATTGGAATATTAAAGACTTCCTTTTTAATCATCATTAATATTGAATTGTAGTTTTTTCAGAGCTCTATGTGCTAATGTATTAACCTCATCACTTATGTTATCTGCGCTGCTTAAAACAAATCATAGCTTTCCAAGACTGTCTTGTTAAAATGTAATTATCAATACTCAGAATTGTTTTTTGCTTGTGGTCATAGATAGTATTTAATACATAATAATTTCCATAGCAGTTATCAATCGTTTATTGAACACTTCCTGTGACTTAAAAAAATGTGAAGTTGGGAGTTCAACTTTGGATTTTTCTAGCATTGTTAAACAGTAATTGCTGATTATCAGGGACCCCTGAAGAGGATTCCAATTTCCTGTGTGGTGCCTTGACACAAGGTGAGAAGAAAGACTTAGAGAGAGATTCAAAGGGAAATGGGGAACTGGGATGGGCAGAGGTGGGTGAGCAAAGACCCTGAAACAGCCAGAGCTGCTGATGTGTATTGGAGGCACAATTTTGTACAGATGGTTGCTGTAGAAAAGCTGCTAATCCCTCCAAAATAAAATATCTAGGAATCAGTCTAACAAAGGAGGTTAAAGACCTCTACTCTGAAAACTACAGCACTCTGAAAAAGGAGATAGAAGATCATATCAAAAAATGGAAAGACATACCTTGCTCCTGAGTAGGAAGAACAAATATTGTCAAAATGGCTATACTCCCTAAACTACTATACAGGTTCAACGCAATCCCAATTGAAATCCCAACAGCATATTTCACAGATCTAGAGAAAAAAATTCAAACTTTCGTCTGGAACCACAAAAGACCTAGAACACCCAAAGCAATTCTAAGCAACAGGGACATGGTGTGGGGGGGTATTATAGCCCTGAACCTGAAACTATACTATAAAGCCACTGTGATAAAAACTGCATGGTACTGGCAAAGTAACAGACCTGAGGATCAGTGGAGTAGACTAGAAGATCCAGAAACAACTCCAGATACACTGAGCCACCTCATCTTTGACAAAGGAGCCAAAAGTCCTCAATGGAGGAAAGATAGCCTCTTCAACAAATGGTGCTAGAAAAACTGGTCTATAACCTGCCAAAGACTAAAACTAGACGTAGCTCTTTGACCGTGTACCAAGCTAAAATCAAAGTGGATAAGAGACCTAAATATTAAAACAGACATTTTGAACCTGCTGCAAAACAGGTTAGGTAAAACTCTTAAAGACATTGGCTTAGGGAAAGACTTTTTGAACAAAATCTCTATAGCACAAGAACTGGCTGAAGAAATCAACAAATGGGACCTCATTCTTTTAAAAAAAGCTTCTGCACAGTAAAGGAAACCACCAACAGAGCAAAAAGGCAGGAAACAATGTGGGAAAAAATCTTTACCACCTGTTTCTCAGACAAAGGGTTACTATCTAGAATATATAAAGAGCTTAAAAAAATCAGCCCACTCAAATTTAAAGACCCAGTTCAAAAATGGGCATCTGAAATGAACAAATATTTTTCAGAGGAAGAAGTAAGAGCAGCTAAGAAGTACATGAAGAAATGCTCAACATCATTAGTCACTATAGAGATGCAGATGAAAACAACACTGAAATTTCATCTCGCTCCACAAAGAATGGCTGCCATGTCAGAATTAGCCAGCAACAAATGTTGGCGAGGCTGCGGAGAAAAGGGAACCTTTCTCCACTGCTGTTGGGAATGTAGACTTGTACAACCTCTGTGGAGATCAGTGTGGAGATTCCTCAAAAAACTAGGATTGGAAGTCCCATTTGACCCAGCCATTGCTGTACTAGGTATATACACAAAGGAATTAAAAGAGTCATCTTACAGTGACATATGTGTACCCATGTTTATAGTAGCTCAATTTGTGATTGCTAAGTCTTGGAAACAACCCAAATATCCATCAGCTGGAGATTAGATAAAGAAAATGTGGTTCTTTTATAGAATGGAGTATTACTGTGCCACTAAAAATGATAAGATTGAGTCATTCATACTCAAATAGATGTACCTTGAGGACGTCCTCATAAGCGACATAAACAGGTCACGGATGTATAAATATCATATTTTTTCTCTGATATGAGGATATGAAATTGGAAATGAGTTGTATGTATAGTTGATATTGCAGAGTAGAAAATATTTAAAAGGAAAGAGTGTAAGGGTAAATAATGAGGGAAAAATGAATGTGGTAATAATAAAAAAAAGAAAACAAGGATTGTGTATAAAGGGGGCGGGGGATACAGGACAGTGGGAAAAGGGAAATGAGAATCAAGTCATGTCGTATTCTGGTACAAACTCTTAATGTTGAATGTGATTATGATGTGTATTCATAATGTAACAATAAAGATAATTTTTTTTTAAAAAAAATGCTGCTAATGCAGGTAAGTCTTGTAAGAGAAGGGCAGAGTGTTCTTGCATTAGGAACAGAACAGAACAGATATAGGTAGTGGTTAATGACTAGCCTACTTTTTTGGTTAAGAAGGTTTCAATTCTGGGAATGGAATTTGGGTAAGTGTCACGGACCGCTCGCGGCGTGGGGATCTAGGGAGCACTGAAGTCAGGAATGGACGGAGTCGGCGATGACAGACAACACACAAAAACAAGAGAGGTTGTGATGTTGCTGTAATTTTTACTGAAGTGAAGCCTTTTTTTATATATGATTTTTTGGCTTGTAAAATAAGGGTGATTATTATAGGTTAACAAAAGTTCAAGGAAAAAATAAGAACAGAAACAGAACAGTGATCAATCATTTTGACATTGTGCAAGGTCGTGTAAGACAGTGATGATTTTTTCATGACTACAAAAATCTTTGTAGATCAGTGTATTTTGTACACAACTTTTTTAAGGAAGTGGACCTTTGCTATTTCTTTAATCTTGTTTCTATAGATTTTACGTGAGCATTAATTTATTTTTGCCAGGTGGCCATGTTATTTTATTCTAGCTGAAACTTATTGTGTCTAACAAGGTGTTTTCTGCTTATGTTATTTTTGTTTGGTGAAAAAGCACAGAACAGTTTACAGGGAAAAAACAGAATAGTTTAGAAGGGAGAAAGCGGCTTGTTTTTACATACTGTTGGGCTAACTGCACGCCTCTTGGCGAAGCATACTCAACTCAGGCTCTAGGCCTGGGGAGCCTCAAGCCTCAAGTACAGGGGTGTCTGCCTGGGACCCCAGTCCCTATTTTGTCACGTCTTATTTGGCGGGGGCGTGGCAGGTAAGAATACTCCAACCTCAGCGGTTGCATTATCTCATAGTAAAGGCTGCAGCTTCAGGACCATTTCTCTGATCTATGCAGGGGCTGGGGAGTAATGCTAATCCATGCATCATCTACAATGCTCCTGAGCCATGTAGGTTTTAGTCAGACACAGTTTTATAAAGCAAGCCTGTTGTAGGGTTAATTCTTCACTGCCTGTACTGCCTACAGCCTTCTTTGGACTGAGCAGCTGTGCCCCGAGTTCACATTTTACTGAAGTTTCTGCCTTTTTGCCATCTATCTTTGTAGTCTTTTTTTTTTTTTTTTGATATAATGCTTGAGTACTCTTAAACACCAGAGACTCTATTTCCTCAAAAGAAGAGCACTCTCTTATGTGTACACATATTTAATTTATTTGTAGTTACCACCTTGGGAGCTGCTTTTCCTCTCCATCTCCACTTTGATGCCCCTCACCTTCACTATGGCTCTTGACTGTTAAGAATCTTTCTGTCTTTTTTATTGCCTCCTTCCTTGAAATTCAGCATCTCTATCCGAGGAAAGTAAGAGAAGGGAAAGGAAGATGAGAAGAGAAGGCCATGTCTTTTTGTCTCCTTTTCTAGCCCAGGACTAATTGTCATGTCCTCCTATCCTCTTCAGTATGAATACATCCCTCAGTCTTTTGTGTGGGACAGTTGCAGCTAGGCCTGTCATTTTGTAGGACAACCCTGAGCTGGGGCCATGCAGTGTTTTCTTGTGACCAGACTTGGCCTTGGTATTCTTGTGACAGTGCTGTTGATCACTGTGTAACTGTAATTGCCTGATCAAGTTGATTGTCTTAGTCTGCTTGGGCTGATATAATAAAGTACTGTAGGCAGTATGTAAACAGTTGAGA
The DNA here is from genome assembly GCA_004026965.1 of Petromus typicus. Classification (NCBI taxonomy): domain Eukaryota; kingdom Metazoa; phylum Chordata; class Mammalia; order Rodentia; family Petromuridae; genus Petromus; species Petromus typicus. Next base: position 8,606 of record PVIR01009905.1, on the reverse strand, counting down.
TGCATTTATTTCTTACAGGTGTGGTAGCTGGGGACTCGAGATCAAGGTGATGGCAGACTCACTGTCTGGTGGCGCCACCCCTTTCCACAGAGCCAGTGTTTTCTAGCTGTGTCATCTGGTGGTGGAAGGTTTGAATAGCTCCCTTGACCTCTTCTATAAGGTCACTAGCCCAGTTCATGAGAACTCTCAACTTGAAATTCATGCGAAATCTCAAATTGAATTTGAGGTGTACACCTTCACACCACAGTGTTTGGAGAATGACTACCACTACGATAAATGCTAAATGGTAGTTATTTATTTTCATTATTCCACCTCTATGTATAAGCCGGCATTTTGTAAGAAAGTATTCTTTTATTTCTCATTTCTGAATTGAATTACCAGTATGGGGTATTAGATGTCCATTGTATTCTTTGGATTTTGATCAGATATTTTTGTTGTTTATTTTGATTGTTCTGGAGTTGGCTATTGGAACCATTCCACATTGTCTTCTGTGCTCTGGTGAGATTCCTATCATTTTTTGAGCATTTTCTTGCTTTCTGGCCCAGGAGGATGTTCTAGGTTTTCCTTATATTTCCTGTTCCATCCTCATGAGTTGAAGATGGCAACAAAAACTCACAATCTGGGTCTCAATGTGTTCATTCCCACCAAGGTACAGTTGCTGCTAAGCCTTCGCAGAAAAAGAACTAGAAATGTTTCCATATGTGTATGTCTATCATGTACATATCTGTGATTAATTCTATACTTCTATACTTATTTTTGTCCACAAATTTATTTTTAGACTTGAATCTTTTTATGGTACATTTTATATACACAAAACTTTAAAAAAATGAACTCATTCTGATAGTTCAACTTCTGATGTAATACCTTAATGTTACTTTTAATGTTTTCTTCTGAGAAAATGAGAATGTCCATCACCATCATCCTCTGTATATTAATTTTATGTCCAATCTATGAATTACTCTTTAAGGTAATCAGTATCCTGATAACTCAGAACCTTTCCTTTGACTCCAACATGCTTGTCCCTTGCCACCTGCCCCTGCATGACACCCCCCTGAGTCCCCAATCTTCAGGAGAGGAGGGGAGACAAGGGAAATAAAGGAGTTCCTCCGGCAGGTAGTCAGGGAGTCAACTACTTCACGTTGCTTTCCTCTTGAAATAGTAAGATTTAAAAAAACCAAATATTTGTTCTCATCTTTTACCATTTGTCTGTTCCAGGGGTGGTGAACCCATGGCACACATGCCTCAGTGGCCTATTTATATCATTGAAAGCTCTAAAAGGTTCACCATCTGTGAGCTGTTCTATCCTGCAAGTGAAATAGTGGTCAGTTGTTGATCACAAGGCTGCAACAGTTAGGTGTATATACATGAGTCTTGTTTTAGCATTTTGTTTCCTCTGTGCACATGAGGAAGTGGTTTCCAGTGTGGGTGCTCTGGTTAGTTGGCAAAAACCAAGTGCTGTTTTAGGAAACATTGTGGAAGTTGGGGATTCTCTTCACACGTGTGACTTCTGAAAGGGCCACGCAGACCAAGTGTGGACTTCTTTGGTATCTGAAGTTCTCTTGTGCTTTCTTTGCTTCTGGTTCTTCATCTTCTTCAAATCCAAAGGTTCCAGTGTCACGTCCATCCTGGTGCTTTCTCTCCAGAGTTTGAAAGCAGCACCTCCTAGCCTAGATTATAAAGCTGTAACCTGGTTACAGACAGGAGAATCCTAGGAGGAACCCGAAGCTAAATTCTGTTGCTGTGTGATTCATGATGATCTAACCATTTTTGTCTGTTTTTCATTTTCTGAGGATTCTTAAGTGGGTTGCTATTATCAACAATATTTAGGTTTAAACAATTAATATGAAGGTATAGGGTTACCTACATGTGTTATGTGCGAGTTTTGCTCATTTGTTGGCCCACGTTCTTTTTGCAAAGCTTATGTGGCACAAGTTTACATTAGGTAATCGCTTACATAGTGGAAAATAACTGAAGTCACTGGAGGGTAACTGAGTATATTTAAGTAAAATTTCACTTAAAAATTGGATTGTTATTGAATTCACACTGCTTTCAAATCTGATATAGTTTGGATTATAAGTATAAGAGTTTTGGTTTATTCATTTGACTAAAGCTTAATTTTGATAACTTCAAGACTTGAGATAGTTGAAAGAAAACATGAAATCAAAAACCCAAAATTAGAAAGTAGTTTCAGAAAAAAGTAAAATTATAGTTTTATACTTTGAGGATGGTCATACTTTGGAATTTTAAAATTATTATGAATGAAGACTGCAATGATCCATATTTTTTTTGTTTGTTTTAAATATTTGTTTCCTCAGTAAAGAGGACTTTTGAGAGATACATGGTGTTTTGTGAGCTCCTGTTACTGAGTAGCACCTTTATCTGGGATACCTGAGAGAAACTTTGGCGATGTGGAAGTGGTCAGACTTCCAGTCCAAAATATCATCACAGAGAGCATGGATATCTGATACTGGAAGAGTCTACAAGAAAATAGTAACCATTTTTTAAAATACAAGAGAGAGTAGGGGTCGGGGATGTGGCTCAGAGGCACTGCACTTGTTTGGAAAACACAAAGTCCTGAGTTTGATCTCTGGTACCAAAAAGAAAAAGATTAGGACTACATTACAGCACAATATTTATACACTTTTTTCCTAAAATTATCTGTGGAAATTACATTACCCAAGGGCTGGGGATTTAGCATGAGTGTTCCTGCACCTACCTTGAAAGTACAAGGGCCCAAGTTTAATCTCTGATTCCACCAAAAAACACCTAAAAAATCTTCTTTGACAAATGACTATTTCCTACTTTAAAATATCTGAATGACATAAACCTTTTAAGTGTTTTGTGTATTTTACATATAAATAAAGATGAAAGTTGTCTTTTTTACTAAGATAGAAACAACTATGCCATCTGTGAGTTCTTGCAGTTGTTTGTATTTATAAGTTAAAAAATATATTTCAGTTTTGGATGTTTGTGAAGCTCTTGAAAACTGAAAAGCATTCATAGAAAATACCAAGTGTTTTGAGTAGAAATTCAATCATTGATGGATGATTTTGTGTTAGAGTGAGAAGGTGTGACATGAACACTGATTTCTCCCACAGCCTTACTTCTGAATCCTTGGCTTTGGAAACAATGAACAATTTACCAGTTACATTGTAGTTTCATACAGTTCACCATAACCCATATGTAATGAATGATCATGGGAAAGTGGGTATTTTATAACAGTCTGACAAGAAGGTGGAAAAAGTATAGAGTTCTGGAACATTCCATTGCATTAGAAAACACGTTAAATCAGTTTATTTCATACTGTTAATTCTCTGATAGTGAGAATATGTGTAAATAATTCTTTTTTGTATAGTATCTATGGGTACTCATAAGTACTTACTGATTAAATAAAAGGTGTAATTTTTATTTGTTGTTTTGAAAATTCAATTAGTGTTATATTTAATACAACAGTTTCCTTACTCAGGACCTTTAGCATCTGACAACAGCCAATCTGTTTTTTCTTCTTAAAGTCTTGCTTTTTAGAATGTTACTATATGAAGTTGCATGGCATTTAGTCTTTTATATTCATATTTCTTAGGATATATCTTTTGAGTTTATCTAGGTTTTCAGGTGTGCCCCTAACTTCTTGTTTTGGTTTGAATATTGACCTATTATGTGGATATATGTAATACTTTAAAAAACTTTTCAGTTGAAAGGCAGTATAGTTGTTTATAGTCTATGGGGGGAGCTTGTTATAAAACAGATACTATAAAATCTGCACAAGTTTTGAATTTCTAGGAATATCTGACAGCTTTGGTTGTTTCATATCCTTGCCAGGGCTTGTTATTATCTATGCTTTTTTTAAATAGTCATTCTAGTGGTGATGTGAAGGGCAAACTAGTGCAACTGTGATGGAAATCAGTGTGAAGATACCCAAAAAGTACAATTAGAGGTCCCATTTGACCCAGCTGTTTCCCTTCTGGGTGTCTTCCTGAAGAATTAAAAGCATCATGCCACAGTGATATATACACACCCATGTTTATAACAGCACTATTTGTAACAGATGAATTTTGGAAACAGCCCAATTGCCCATCAACCAATGAATGTATAAAAATATATTTTTTAATAAAGTGGAGTGCTGCTCAGCCATGAAGAAAGATAAACTTGAGAAATTTCTAGGTTACTGGATGCACCTTGAGACTTAATCTTAAGTGAAATAAATCAGACATACATGTAAATATTGTGTTGTCTCTCAAACTGAAAGAGTAAGTAAAGACAAAATGTATAATACTTTTTACTCCAGGGCAGTATCTGTGTCTTTATCTACCTGGAAGCACAGACTTAACCTAAGACACTGTAAATTGTTTTGTTTATGAATTCTGTTACCATTATGTGTGAAAATAGAATTATGTTTAGGAATTCTCAGAGGAGACATTTTGCTCTCTTCTTCTCCCACTAAGGCACACTCAAGCATCCATCTTCTTAGATTATTCCGTCCTCAGAGATGTTCTGTGTTGTTTTATCTGAACTTTATTTTCTATTCTCCATGCATTCATTAGCTGTGTGGTCTTGGGAAAATCATTCAGATATTTAAAGACTTATTTTCACCTGTGAAGTGGGATAGCAAGGCCTGCTTTTTATAAAATTAAATGCACCATGAAGTAATCTGCATAAGACCTCCCATGTTGCAGGTCATGTGTAGACATTCAGTTATTAGCATCACCTTCTTCCTCTCTTACTTATTGGTTGAGTTATTCACAATACTCTTGAGTTCCTCCCTGTAAGAAATTTTAAAATAGCAAAAGTAACCATTTTCTTTTATTTAACCTGTCTTGTTTAATACTTAAAATCCTTTGACAAGTATATTGGATGTGATGGCTAATTCTGACTTTTCCATCATGGCCTAGTAAGGAGGGGTTCACAGTTAGGCCAGCCGTATAGAAAAATGGTGTCACTTGACAGTTTCAAGGAAGGCAAAGATTGTTACTTAACTGTAGAACTTTAATTTTCCAAATAATGGCTATGTGCTTTGTCCCTCTGTGGATTATACAAAGGATACAGAAGTAGCCACTCATTTTCCTTTGCCTTCTAATCCATAAAAAGCTAACTCATAAGGAAGGATATTTAATTGTAGCCTTGATGTACGATTGCTCAGTAGGTATTATGGGTACTTCTTTAATAAGCTTGTTATGAGAACCTAATGATGATTTATAATTTAGAACATTTGAGGGAACTTTATGAAGTCTCAGTGTACCAAAGCCGTGAAAATAAAAACACAATATTGAGGTTTCTGAATACACTTGTGATCTGATTTTAAGAAGTATTTATGAGTTCTCTGTTTAGGATTTTTCTTTTCCTTTCAAAATCAGACAAGTTACCTAGTAAACCCCATTTCCCAAAAAGCTTTTTTTCCTTGAAGTTGGATAAAAGCAAGAAGACAGGATGGAGAGGAGGAGGTGTCTCAGTACCCATCACCAGGCCCTAAAAGACCAAATTTACCTTTTAATGTAATTTGCATATATATTTGAGCCTTTTTATTTTGCCTCAGAGGAAATGGAATGTTAGAGGGGCGACCAGTTCTGTAAAAATATATAACGCTACAGGAAGGCGAAGCCAAGACAGAGGGACGCTCCTGATTCATAGCTGCACGGTCTTTGGCGAGTCCTTTCATCTTTCCAGACTTCCTTTTCAAGTACTCAGTGTGGAGCGAGCCTGTTCTGTGAGATTTTACAGATGACTAGAGGTAAAGTGTGCATGTTTTTGCAGTGCTGATGTATAGCAGGTGCTCAATAAATGTTGTTTCCCTTTGTCTCATCTTCACAGTAAATTACTTTTAAACTGAACATAATAGATAAAAATTGGCAGTAAACACTTTACCTAGAATGAAGTATTTTTATGACCTTCCAGTTTTCAAAGAAATGTACAACATATGGATGAGATATAAAAGTTTTTATGGAAAATACTCAAGTTTTAACTTCATCTTTCAAAGTGCTGGTGTAGAATGGGGCAAGTGCACCAGTTTATAGAAAAAATAGTCTTGCAAAATTTTGTTCTCTTTTGTGTTTTGGAATTCTTCTTTTGTAAACTTTTGATCCTCAAAGAATGACCTTATAAAATGGAGGGAAAATATCCACAAAGGTTACAAATTTACACTTTCCACTCAAGGTGTTTTGTTTTTGTTTTTGCCAGAGGAGTTCACAATGTTCTAAATCGCATCTGGGTTTGACTCTGATTGAAAAGAATCTCAAAATTCTGCTTTGACACATCAGCCTGTGTCCTAACAGTCACTCGGAGCTACGCTACTTCCTGTGCTGTTTTCAAGAACACCCATTCCAGGAGTGATATCTGTGTACATGGAAAGAAGTTCTCTTATTTAGGAAACTCAGTTTTATTGATCACATGAGATAGGGTGGTTATTTATTATGCATATGAACATCATTTGTTTGGGGGCATCTTCAAGAAGACAGGAACCTAGGAATATGTGATCTAAGAATTTTCTTTCATTTTTAAATTGGGTAGGTGGACCTAGTTCTCTATTTTTGCTGATCAGAGGGAAAGTGTAGACACTCAGGACTTGGACTATCCTTTCACTCACTTAGTTACCTTACTCATTTAAGAGTGGACTCTAGAAAGATATGGTGTCCACATGCTTATTGGAGACATTAATGATCTTTATGCTGTAATCTAAGTGAACTATACAAAGTTACTTGCAGTGAAAATCTGAATTGATAGCATGCATGCATAGAAAGGAAAACTGCTTGTCTGGGAATATTACTGAAATATTAAGGAGGGCAGGGAATGGGAAAAAACAAGAATCAAGATATACACAGTTACACATTTTCAATGATGAATGTCATAATTTATATCTAAAATGTACCAATAAACTCAGTAAAGGGGGAATAATATTGATTAAAAACTCAGGCACTGAAAATGAGATGGAAACATATTTTTCCAATTAGTATATATGAATAGGTAAAGTATTTATGCTACTAAATAGAAATTTGTAAAAGTGTGGTACTATGATGCTTTATGCCATAAGAAAGTTTTATAAGAACTGACTGAATAAATGAATAGCAGTTGCTGAAGAGCATTTTAATTTGTAGCTGGTTTTGAAAATTTGATTTGTGAGTTTTGGATCAAAGGACAATTTAATGTTTCTTGAGATATTATTTTATGAAGGTAAGTTAAATTTAGGCCTTTAAGAATTTGTAGTTGCTATTTTTTTTAAAAGAAAGAATTTCTTTTTTAAAAAGAAAGATCCAAGGGATCCATAAGATTTTTTTAACAAATCTTATGTGTGATATTAGAAATTAATACCCGAAACAGTATTCCTAGAGAAATATTCAAAATACATTAGTAATAAAATGTAACATTTAGTGTGCCATGATAATATTCTGATTATAAAATAGGTTCCAAAGAGCTGTTGGAGTATGAAAACTACAAAACAAAATCCCTTAAAAATGTGACTTAAATAGGGTGAAGGGGGAAAAATAATGAGATTATAACAAAAAAGAAAGAAAACAAAGTTTATGTATATTGGGGGTGGGGGTGGTAGGGTGTGTAGGGCTGTGGGAAAAAATAAGAATTAAGTTGTGTCATATACTGGTACAAATTCTCAGTGTTGAGTGCAATCATGATGTGTATATGTAATGTACCAATAAAGATTTCAATTAAAAAAATGTGACTTAATTCAGAATGATCATTATTTTGCTTGTATTAGCAGGAAGTCGCTTCATGTTCTTTTCTAAATTAACATAGTTTTATTAATTAAAATGTGAAAATATTGCTATTTAATTTGTTTTCTACAGAAGTACATGTTTTGAGACTTGGGTAATGACTTTCAATGGCATTCAATACTAATATTCTTTATAATTGAATACCTTGTAAATTTGTTAGTAGTAAACATTTATCATTAACAGTAAAAGAAAAAGTCTGAGGGCAAAGACAGGAGTGTGCTTCATTTACTTCATTTCTTTTTTTAAATTGATTGTATTGGTACATTTTATACATACATTATGATCACAGTCAGCATTGAGAATTTGTACCTGTACATCACACATCTTGATTCTCATTTTTCCCATTCCTCTTCCCGCCTGACAGTACTCACCCTCATATACATAAGCTTTGTTTCCTTATTTTTTACTATCATTTTTTCTTTCCCTTCTTTACTTTTTCCTACCCTGCCTTTCTCTTTTCCTTTTGAATATTTTCTTCCTATTTCACAGTTTCTCTCATACATTTTGGAACTCATTTACACCTTTATTTTCTCATACCAGAAAAATGATACAGTATTTACACATCTATGTCCTGTTTATTTCACTTACAACTTTGTCCTCAAGATACATCCATTTGAGTATAAATAATCAAATTTATCATTCTTTTTTTAAAATTATCTTTATTGGTACATTAAATATACACATCATGCTTGCACTCCATAATGGGGATTTGTACCAGTATAAGACACAACTTAATTCTCATTTTTTCCCATAGCCCCACCCACCCTAACACCCCCCCATATATATAAAATTTGTTTCCTTACTTTTTTGTTACAATCTCAACATTGTCCCCTTTCACCTTATTTTACATTGAGCATTTTCTATTTCACAATATATAACATACAATGC
>PVIR01009904.1:0-51627 GCA_004026965.1 Petromus typicus | reverse complement strand
GGGGCAGCGCACGCTCGTCCTGGCTGGCCTCAGCAGCCTGTCTTGTCGTTGGCCTCCTCTCACAAAGACTTAATTTTCTTCCAACCTATTTACTAGAGGAGCTGTAGATACAAAGTAAGAGTGGCATTTAGCATGAGCCTTTCTAGAACCTTGGATTGAAAACCAAACCACCAAGGGGTGACTTACTGAAATCCACATGGGAGTGAATCTATTGGAAACTTGTAAATCCAGTAAGTGACTTAGGAAAAGTATTAGAATATTTAGTGTAAACTGCTTAGGAAAGAAAGCTACTTACGGTGACCCAATCTGAGGGGAAGCTCTTGAAGCACTTTGTAAGAAGCCCGTGCTTTCCTTGTTGTCTTCTAGCCAACATGTCCACTTCCGCAGGACAAGCGACAGTGGACAGGTGGCCACCTGGCGCCTGCCTCTGCAGTGTCCCCTGGAGGCCTGTCGTCCAGTCACTCTCTGTAATCGATCAGAAAAGTCAAGTCAACCTTTTTAAAATCCGAGTTTCTGCTTTTATAGATTATTGTGCCATCTTGCCTCATCCTCTTGGCATTAAATGGTGTAATACTGAGGGTCTCCTCTCAGTAATGAGGACCCTCAACACTGAGAGGAGCAGGAGAAAAGCCCTCAGTGTGGAGGGAGGATGGAGGAGAGAAGCCGTGACACGGCGCGTGGTGCCGCAGGGGCTGAGCCGGGGGAAGGGACAGTGTACTCAGTGGTCCAGAGGAAGAGGTGTGGAAAGGGGAAAAGACTCGGCCTGCGCCTCAGGGCCCGGCCCAGTAGTGACGGTGGGCCCGTGTGGACCCTCCAGCCCTCCTTGGCTGGCAGTGGGTGGTGGGCACTGCCCCTCGTGGCCTCTGAGGAACAGCGGTCCAGGACAGTGCGGAATAGCTCCGGATGGGAGGACACCTGTGCTGAGGCTTCGGGCCATTCCTGACCCTTGGTACAGACCCAACCGTCAGGCCTAAGCGTGTCGGGGTTGCCCAGTTTGTGAGCATCACGGGACACAGCTCACTGGAATCGAACCTTGGACAGCGCTGAGTCCCCACAGCTCCCGCTGATGCACTGTGCAGATGAGGTGATCGGGATTCGGGGCTCTGAAACCTGGCAGCACATCACCGTAATCCTCTTGTCTTTTCTTTCTTAGGTTTTGCCCTGTGGCTAATGGGCATGCTAATCAACATCCACTCAGATCATATCTTGAGGAATCTCCGGAAACCAATGGAGACAGGATACAGAATACCGAGGGGTGCGTCCCGGGGGAGGGTATTTCACAGTCACTCGAGTGCTGCTCTCTGCGCCCTGATGGCTCCAGTAGCTCAGCACGGTGCTCAGTGCTCATTAGCCACAGGTCTGCAGCGTGAATCACCTCACAATTATTTTCTTCTTAGAAAAAGCAGAAGTACTGATTCTAGCTCAGGAGATGAAGCAAAAGGAATGTCTGTGACTGGCTGGCAGGAGGAGGAGCTTTGGGTTCACCAGAGTCTGATGCTTGCACTCCCACAGTGTGATGGAGTTGATTCCTAGACAGACCTTCCCTACAGCGACTACTTAAAAGCCTTTTTAAGTGCATCGATCTCCTGTCAAGAAAGGAAGTTGTCATTGGAGTATCAGATCTGAGTGCGAGAATCTGGAAACCTGGATGAGAACGTTTGACGACCGGGCACTGCCAGGAACTCCAGGTCCAGGCCTGGCTGGTATGAAGATCCACAAACTCTGGGTTTGGGTGCGTTCATGTGCGCAGGCAGCTGGAGCCCCAGTGCCGAGAGGCACCTGCCTTCTACCTAGGGTCTTGTGGACTCATAGACCTCATTTCCAGCAAAGGAGACACAAAAGCTTCCCTGCTCACAAGAACAGTGACACCAGGAGGAGGAGTCTAAATGACCTAGAGGATTTCAGATCTCGTACTGAACAGAAGCCAGCTGCACAGAGAGGAGTAAAATGTTTCAAAAGGGCGTGTGGCAGTTAGGAGTGACCCAGTAAAACACTGTAGGAAAAACTAAGCACACGTGAAACAAACCAGTAGAGCCTCTAAAAATAAAACCACACAATGGTAACCCGGAAGCTTTCCCAGGGAAAATGGCTGATGTGGCTTTTAACAGCAAAGGCAAGCAAACGGTCCCACTGCGCTGCAGTCCAGGAAGCCGGGATCCAGAGGACCTGGCTCCAGAAGCCCCGGTGAAGACTGAACTCTGTGGTCTGGGTGCCCCGCCTGGCGGAGGGAAGCGGCACCCCTCTCTGGGTGTTGGCCAGGATACAGAATACCTCTGTACTTTGGGCGGGGGGTGCCTAGTGCCCCTTCCCCGCTCACGGGGTACACGATTGGACTCTTGTGGAGTGTTGTCCCCGGAATTGCCAAGACAGCCATATGTGACTACGGGGGAGCAGCCCCGGATGGCGGAAGGAGGAGGTGCTGGGAGACCCCAGAGCCACGCTGGGGGCAGGTTTGAGCGACAGTCCGTCTCAAAGTGTTCATCTCTGTAGCAGAAGGGTCCCTGGGAGCCCCAGAGCTGCCTCCCGGGTGGCCACCCCACCACACCGCAGCCGGGCCCCAGCGCTCTGGCCTTTTCCCTCCACCTTGCTTGTGGTCGCTGTGTTCTAATGCATCACACACAAACCAGAAGAGCAAGGAGCAGTTTTCACAATACCTTCGCAGGTGCTACGTCATGGTGGGAGGCAGAGCAGCTGCGAGGCCTGTCTGGACAGGAGAGCGTTTCACAAGCAGGGAAAGGTGAAGCCAGACATCCCCACAGGGTTTTCCACCTACGTGAAGTCGCAGCATGGCGGAGGCCTGAGAGCACCAGTGAGCAGCACCCATGCCCGCAGCCTCCCTGCCCCGCTGCCACCATGGTCCCTGCCCTGCTGCCACCACAGTCCCTGCTGCATCTACAGCTCTTGACCCAGATGGAATAGAGTTCAGGCTGTGCGTCCTGCAGGAGACATAGGGCACACAAAACTTGGGGGAATGCTGCCGTTGAAATGCTGCGTTTCTGCTCCTCGAGTTACATGGCAGTGGCAGCAAAAGCCAGACACCACAGAAAGGACGTAAGAAAACAAAGAGTGAGATCTAGATTGTCTCAGAGCTACCGAGGGCAGGAAGGGAGGTCTGCTGTGTGCAAGTGAGAGCTGTGAAGATGACATCAAGGCCCTAGAGCAGCACAGGCTTCAGAATGTGGGGCATGGCCCTACTTCCCGCCCTTGGCTGAGACAGGACAATCACTGCAAACTCAAGGCCAGTCTGGGTTACGTAGAAAGTTCAAGGATAGCCTGAACTACATAGCAATACTCTGCCTCAAAAAACAAAAACTAAGGCAAAATGGTTTTATAGAGCCAGTCTGGATGCAGGTCCAGCTTTGGAGAGAGCACACTTGCATGCGGGGTGGAGAGCACGTGGTACAGGCTGTTTGTTAGCGCTTGAAGCTCTGAAGTGTTCGCCATCGCTGTCCACTCATTAAACCAGGGGAACGGACAGCGGTCACCAGGTCTTCAGGGCAGAGGGTGGCTGGCTGGAGGTCGGGGGCTTTTCCATGTGACAGCTATTTTCTTACAGTGATTTCCATGAAACCCAGTGACAGTCACTCAGTTTTCAGGAGTCCTGGCTGGAACTCTGGGCAGTCATGGCATGTCATTGGTCAAGGCCAAAGGACGAAGTTACAAAAACTATAGATGATTGACAGTTGATTGCAGAGATAAGGGGTCTTTGTCAACATGGACAAGTCCAGTCTGTACAAGGTGAAGGACGGGTTCTGCAGCTGTGTGTGGCAGCCATAGTTCATGCTGAGCAGCGTGGTGTCCTCAAGCCCCCTGCCTGCTATGGGAACGTCGTCAGCAGTTGCTATCTATGGATTTCCTTACTAATCACTCCCTAGACTCCAGCCAGATGTTTCTTTCCACACTGGACTCTGAGCAAGGCCCCTGATGATCGTGACAGCGGTGTCCTGTCCCACTCCAGCCCTGGCCCTAGAGTGATGTTGTCTTTATAAGAGAGCGGCCCCCCCCCCCCGCTGGGGGGCTGCCAGGGGAGTGAGGAAGTGTGATTCCTAAAGACACAGCTGGGAGGGAGCATGGCCTCGGGTGCTGGGCACCATCCTTGTAGATATCTCCTGGGCAGTGGTCCTCGCTCAGTTAAATTGGCGTTTGCCAGGCACGGCTGCTTCATAAAGCCCCATGTTGCTCTGTTTCTGTCTAGGAGGCTTGTTTGAGTACGTGAGCGCAGCCAACTACCTTGGGGAAGTCGTGGAGTGGGGCGGCTTTGCGCTGGCCAGCTGGTCTCCCCAGGGCGGGGCTTTCGCTTTCTTCACATTTACCGTTCTAATGTCCAGAGCAAGACAACATCACTGGTAAGTTGTAAAACATTTTAAAACTTCGTTGCTTTTTTGACCTTAGGATGAAAAATCCTCAGGTTGGATGTTGAGATTTGTTTGAATTGCCTGGTCCCAGCATAAGCCTTGCTGCAGCCCAGCAAGACCAGACCAAGCCGCGCCCAGGACCACATCTGCAGCGCAGTGTGGCTGTGGGAAGCCATCAGCTCTGCCTCGAGGGGCCCTCTGAATATTTGCTCCCGGAATTCACAGTCACGTTGACACCAAGCAGAAGCTTCAGATGCCTGAAGCAGAAGCACCAGTGAAAGTTAGTGCCACCCAGGCACCATGGCACACTCCTGTAATGCCAGCACCAGAGGAAGCCAAGGGAGGAGGGGCACAAGTTAAAGCTGAGCCGGGCCACTTACAGCTCAGCAAGATCCTATCTCCAAAGAAAATGAACTGGATGCAGTTCAAGGCAAAGGCCCTGGGTTCAATCCCCATTACTGCACAAAGGAAAAAAACATCTGGTAATGTTGATGGAGCTGTAGCAAGAGCCTGACGGCCACAGCCAGTGGAAACGGGGCAGATCCCGGAGCCAGAGTGGGCCAGCACCATGTCCGTGGCCAGCATGCCGTGGGAATCACCATGGGGCTGCGGTGGGGTGGGCATCCTCCTGCCCACGGGCTTGCCATGTCTCCTAGAGAAAAGGACAGACGTGAGAAGCTGCAGGGTGACCAGTCGATGTCACGGTAGATGGGACAAGTCCAGACCTCTCAGAGGCAGGATAGTGTCCTCCTGGTCCTTTGTGCTGGGAGAAGTACAGGGGCCAGTTCTGGAGATGGAGCAGGAAAAGGCCAAAGAGACCAGCTCTTCCCGAAGCCTGAGTGAGTGCACGGAGGAGGAGGACAAGCACCTGTGTCTCGGGGCCCCCCTGGTGCTGGGTGGCTCAGTGTCATCACTCACAGACCAGGACAAGAGATGCAGATCAAAGCACCAGGAGGAGAAGCAGGTGTTTGAGGTTTCAGAACAGCATGTTGGGACGGAGAGTGTCCGGGAGCACCAGCCTCAGGAGTCACTGCCTGTCAAGGGCTGAATTGCTCCCCGCCCAGGGCCTGGCGTGCGCCCTGTAGGGAGGGGGCTGCCGTGCTATGAGTTAGCATGGGCCTGAGGGGAGGACTGAGTGGGTGTGTCCTGTGGACGAAGTACCTCGGAGGAGGCAGAGATGGGGGTCTGGGCCTGGACAGGGATGGCCACACCCCACTTCAGGGAGAGGGTCATTCACCATTTGTCTGTGCTGCCTGCATGCCAGACTTAGCACCATTTCACACCGGCTCAGCCTAAGAAAGTCAGTGAGGTGAGTTTGCTTTTCCAGGGTTTTAGAATCTTCTATAGGTGACCTTGTATAAAGCTTGGCTAAAGCAGAAGTTTAATACCAAATGCTAATAACATAGTAAAGCTCAGTACTAATGCTAACTGCATAAGAGTCCTGGAAAATGAATATAGAAAGCGGGGTTAATGTCCCGGCAGGGAGGGAAGCCTGCTAACCTGGCCTGGCCTGGTGTTCCAGTCCCTGCCCTCCCTCCCTGGGGCATCACCAGCCCACACAGCCAGGGCCCAGGATCCTCTGCGTCGCTGTTCACACCTGCCCCAACGTGCTGATCTTCATGTTTGCAGTATTTCACATGGAAAAGCAAGTAAGAACCTGTTCTCAGTACTAGAAACCAAGGATATCGTACTGACACTTTATAAGCCAGATGGAGGAGGATCAAAGAGCCTGCTGAGGGTTGCCAAGATGTGTCTCAAAGGAAAATAGGGAACAGGAAAATCTCTTAACATTTGACTGTGAAACATACAGAAACAGAGAAAGTATCATTCCACTCCTGAAACAGAAGCTCTGTTCCTGAGAACCAAAATCACTATCTGAACATTATGATCTCAAGGTACATCTATTTTCCTACATATGACTCATTTATTCTTGTTTATAATAGAGTATTACCCATTGAATAAGCTAGTTAAACTATCAGTAAACTACTGGGAATGGTGGTGCAGGTCTCTAACCCCAGCACTCCGGAAGCTGAGGCAGGAGGATTGCCATGAATTTGAGGCCAGCCTGTACTACAGAGTGAGACCCTATCTCAAAAAGCAAACAGAATCCCATCAGTAAATTGATTCCAGAAAAAAAAAAACTAGAGCTCCTCCTTCCATCATTTTTATTGTAACACTAAAGACAATATTGCATGACAAGGGAGTTCTTTCAATATCAGCTGGTATTTCAGTTCATAATTGATTGCATTGCCAGTTAAGATCGGATGTGAGAGGGGCCTCTACGGGCTGCCGACAGTGTGTGCTCAGGTTGAAAGCTTGAGGGGTTGTGAGGATGGTGGTCTACTTCCTCATTCTGTGTCCAGCTGCAGCGCTCTGCAGGGATGGACCTGGACTGGCCGCTTCAGTTGTGACCTGAGCTCCAAACTCTGAGGCCTGCCAGGGAAGCAGCTCCACAGAGACAGACAAAGTACCACAGCAGTGCTTTCCTGCCTACGTTCATGGGGTTCGGAAAATTCCAGTGCGTCCTCCAGACACTGGTTCACAGGATGCTGCTGGAAAGGTGGAGGCGTGTGATGCAAAGATTGTCCTTGTCCCCCGGCACACGCTCCCGTCTGCTCACTAGACGTGAACCCTGGCAGCGCACGCTCAGACCCCAGCACACAAACCGAAGGAAGGCTCACATCATACTGAGCTGCTGGAGTCCAGGAGCAGAAGCTGCTCCAGGAATAATCAGAAGGATGGTCTCTGTTGCACAGCACCTGGCTGTGAGGAACGAGCTTTCTTCAAACAGGCGAGGGAGCAGACCGGAGTAGACCTCGCCACGTGCGGGACGGCTCTAGTTCTGGACAGAGAAGAACAGGGGCCAGGTTGCTTGGCCTTTCAAAACCTGTAACACGCACCTTGAAACATTGCTTGAGTTGAGTTTGTGACTTCAGTGTTTGAGAAAAGTTTTACCATGTGACTTTTTTTTTTAGATAGGATCTCACTTTTGTAGTTCAGGCTGGCCCTGAGCTCAGCCTTGTACTCACAGTAATCCTCCTGCCTCTGCCTTCCAAGTACTGGGATTACAGATATTAGCCACCACATCCGGCACTGTGGTATATGGTTCTGATTACTGGTGGGCATAAGTCTCTGCCTGGCATTGTATATGGTTACTAGGGATTGAACCCAGGCCCTGCGCAAGGCAGGCACCAGAACCACTGAGCTAAATCCCCAGCCCTACCATGTGACATCTTATTCCTATATAATGTCTGTAGTATGTAATTATTGAATTCATTGTGAGAAGCTGGTACACATACAGAACACATTTAGTTCTGTCTATCCCAACACTAGCTCTTGCTCCCCTCCCATTTGCCAAAGACCTACCTTCTTTTCTCTTACCTTCAGTTTTGCTCATTAATGTTTGTACACTGGGTTTCTGGTGTCGGGGAAACCATGCAGCCTGTAAGCGCTTGCGTTTGACTGACTTCCCTGCGCTGAGCATTATGGTCTCTGCATGTGTGCATTTTCCCACACATGACCTCTGTCCTAGCAGAGCGGCTCCATGCAGTGCACACCACATGCATGCAGTGGACACATGCAGTGTCCACGCCACTGCTGGTGAGCACACTGGCTTCCCAAGTGTAGCTGTGTCTACTGGGACTGCTCTGTGTGGCCGTAAACAGGGATATGCTGTCGGTCACTCCTGGGCAGTGCCTAGGGGGCAGTGACTGGTCTGAAATACATAGCTATCTGCAGGGTGTTCTGGCAGCACAGTCCCTGTGACATCAGGCAAAGCAGAGCCTTTGTCCCCAGCACTGTGGGACCCTGCTGCACCCCAGTCCTCTAGAGGCAGACACTACTGGGGGACACCTGACCTTGCCTCGGCTATGGCAGCGGCTGCGCCCTCGCCCCTCACAGGAACTGAATTCAGCCGTTGCACACCTGCATGTGCTGTGCCTCCGCAGTTGCTATGGCTTACCTGAGGTGAACCCCTTTGTCTCCACAGCCAGTACTGGCTACCACTGGTCAGGAGGTGACCCTTGATCCCGAGGCCTTGACCAAGTAGCACACTGGCCCTTCCATGGCTTGGGCCCCACCAGCACAGGAGTGGGGATGGCAGCTGTGTGGAGTCCCTCATCAGTGTGCTCCTGTGTAAAACTTGCCCAGAGCGAATGACGAGGTTGTGCTAGTTCTCTGTAGCTTGCTGGCCTCACGCTTGTTTTGTTTTGCTTGGGTCTGTTCTGCTTTTGTAGGAGAGATCGAACTCAAGGCCTTGGACTTGTCAGGCAAGCGCAGCACCACTGACCTGCACCCAGCCCTGGCTCCGCACTTCTGTGTGTTAACAAGTAGCTGGCTGCTTCCGTCCTGATTTTCATGTTTAGTGATAGAGGGTTTGTTTTTTTTTTTTCTTTCATAGCAACAGGTTTAAGCACAAGCTAAGTTTTGATTTACAGGCAAATCTTTTTAGGAAAAATGTTATGTAAGACAATAATTTGAAATGGTACACTGTCTACATAAAAGGTAGACTTGCAGAATTTACAAATGAATGTTCTGAGCAGACAGAAAAATTGCATGTCTTTTTTGTGAAGTCCAGCCTATAACATCCAGTAACGTCATGCAGGCCCAGGGTGAGTTTTCACAACCTACCGATTCACAGAGCGCTTTCCACCACAGCTGAAGGCAATTCTCATCATAGGGCAGTAGTTTACAGACAATAAAAATGTTTAGCATTTTAAATGTTTAGCAGCATGTAAAAAATTAGACTAGAGGGGAAGGAAATACTGTTATATAAAAAACTATAGAGATAATAGAAATAGCTCTATAGGAAAATAGATCAAGCATCATTAAGTTAAAACATAAAACATAACTTCTAACTTTTATCTTTAAATTAAAACATAACATTCTGAGAATGTATGACACACGCTAGTAAAACAGTTCAACAGCATTTTAGTCCTGAGGACATGATACAGCATTCTTTTGTGCTTATGGAAACTTCTCTGTTTCTTCATCTTGCAAAAAAAGTTTTTTTTCAATTGATCTCACATGGTTGTCCAGGCTGGACTTGAACTCCTGAGCTAAAGTAATCCTCCTGCCTCAGCCTCCTGAGCAGCTGGGGCTATAGGTGCCTGCCTCTAGCCTGATATCAGGTTTTCTCTAGTGAAAAATATTACCACCTTGGTTAGTATCTAACAAATACTGAAGTGACGGTGATTTTCTTTCTTTAAATTCTATTTTAGGTGGTACCTTGAGAAGTTTGAAGATTATCCAAAATCTCGGAAAATTTTAATTCCATTTTTGTATTAAGTTTATCAACAAGGAAATGGTCTTCGTCTGGAAGTTTTACCGCTTTATATAAATATATCAGATCTATGTAATTTTCCTGTTTCTGGACTTTTTTACGGTATGCCCAATGGGTCTCTTTTCCACAGTGAATGTGTAGGCTGCCCAGTCAGAAGCTAATCAAACTGAAACGTGGGTGGAGGGTTATGCCTCATGGAGGGGCAGGAATTTGGAGCCATCGGAACTTCGTACTGTTAATTTCCTTCATTTCCAGTTCACCTTTTTTGACCATGGATAGCTAAGTGTGCACAAGAGCAGAACCTTACAAAGCAGAATTTTGAAGCAGTGTGTTTCTCGTAACGCATCCCAGGGTCTGTGGAGGTGGGTGGTGTCCGTAAGGTACACTGCTTACTCCAAGGAAGAAAAACCTCCAGGTTTACTGTCCTCTGTCCTGAGGTCGCCTGGCCGCTCACTGACTCCTAAAGTGCTTCCAGGAGCTGGGAGGGTGGCAGTGACTGGACGTGATACCCCGGTCTGCAAATGCCGCTGGCAGAGGGTAGCTGTGAATCCCATTCTCTGTGCTCGTGCTGGCTGGGGCCACAGAAATGTCAGCATGGCCGTCCGCTCTAACAGAGCATTTGCTGGGGATATTGCTGTGAATTGGACTTCTATCCTTTCCTGAACAAATAACTACTTGAAACTCTAAACTGGAAATATGTTTGGATCTGCTTAGGAAAACTTGAAGGGGGGACTGCCCTGAGTCTAGCTGGGTGCCGAGTCCCCGGATGGTGATGGCGGGAGGTGCTCGCTGCGACTTCTCTTCCATGGGGCTGCGGTCCTGCTGAGGGACTGAGGGTGCAGGTCTGGGTCAGCTCCGGACCAGAGGCCTCCTGTCGCCTGCCTGGGTGCCCAGGGAATGATGAACATGGAAAAAATCTTGTCCTTAGGGCTGGGGACTTAGTTCAGTGGCACTGCTGCCTGCCTTGCAAGCTCGAGGTTAAGAGTTTGATCCTAGTACCACAAAAAAAAGAAATCTTGTCCTGTTTTATGTTTTCCTGCCCTGCACTTCTTAATGCAGAAACGTACCAAGTGAATTAAGTCAGTTGAGGAAATTAACAAAATCACAGTTAAGATTCCAGTTGCCATTCTTTGTGGAGTGAGATGAAATCTCAGTGTTGTTTTCATCTGCATCTCTTGAATGACCAGTGATGTTGAGCATTTCTTCATGTATTTAGCTGCTCTTACTTCTTCCTCTGAGAAGTATCTGTTCATTTCAGATGTGCGTTTTTGAATTGGGTCTTTAAATTTGGGTCGGCTCTTTATATATGCTAGATAGTAGCCCTTTCATCTCACTGCAAAAAGAATGGCTACTACTTCAGAATTAGCCAACAACGAATGTTGTCGAGACTGTGGAGAAAAAGGAATGCTTCTCCACTGTTGGTGGGAGTGTAGACTTGTACAACCTCTATGGAAATCAGTGTGGAGATTCCTCAAAAAGCTAGGATTGGAGGTTCCATTTGACCCAGCCATTGCTCTGCTAGGTATATATACAATAGAGTTAAAAGATTCATATCGTAGTGACATATGTGCACCCATGTTTATAGCAGCTCAGTCTGTGATTGCTAAGTCTTGGAAACAACCAAAATGTCCATCAACAGGAGATGGGTAAAGAAGATGTGATTATTTTATAGAATGGAGTATTATTCTGCCATTAAAATTGGTGAGATTGAGTCATTCACACTCAAATGGATATACTTTCAAGACAACCTCATAAATGAAATAAACAGGTCACAGATGTGTAAATATTGTATCTTCTCTGGTATGCAAAAAATGAAGATTAAGTGAGTTCTAGTATATATAGTTGAATTGTGAACTAGAAAATATTTAAAAGGAAAGAGGATATGGGGTAAATAGCAAGGGGAAAAAGAACGTCATAGTAAAAGGAAACAAAGCTTGGGCCGGGGAGTTAGCTCAGTGGTTCTGGCGCCTGTCTTGCAAGCGCAAGCGCAAGGACCCGGGTTCAATTCCCCGGTAACCACATAACAATACTGGGTGTGGAGACCCACACCCAGCAGCAACCAGTACCACATACCACAGTGCCGGGTGTGGTGGCTCACGCCTGTAATCCCAGCACTCAGGAGGCAGAGGCAGGAGGATTGTGATGTGAATTTGAGGCTGAGCTCATGGCCAGCCTGAACCACAAAGCGAGACCCTGTCTCAAAAAACCTAAAAAAAAAAAAAAAAAAAAGGAAACAAAGCTTATGTATATAGGAGTGGGGAGTTTTAGAAACAGGTGGGGGAAGGGGAAAAAATGAGAATCAAGTTGTCATATTCTGATACAAACTCAATGTTGAATGCGATGATGATGTGTATTCATAATGTATCAAAAAAGATCTGAATTTTTAAAAAATCAGGTTGCGTTGGTCAGTCCGTTAAGACCGCTGCATTCTCCGCTGTGCTAAAATCATTTCCCACCTGTACATAATGACAGCTTCCTTATCTCCCAGTGAAGCAGTGCCATATTCTTTCTGTAATTCTGCGTTTTAAGTTTATTCTTAGATACTTGATATTTTGTTTATTGCTAATGTGAATTTGTTGACTCCTCCATTTTTAACAGTAAACCAAAGCTGTCTTTCGTTGTCACGTCCAGCTATGCTGCAACCCCAGCGAATTCCAACATTTGTCTTTCGCCATTGGAATTTCTGGCTCTGCAGTCAGAATCATCTGCACAGATCTTAAGTTCCGGTTTCAAAACACTTGAAGCTGCTGCTTTGTCTTTTACTTCTTTGGTGAGAGCCACCGGGAGGAGAGAAGTGCGGGTCCTGCAGGCGCTGCCTAGAGCCAGCCTTTCCTTGGAGCCAACTGGCCCCTTCTCTGCCCTAGCCAGTGAGGTCTTTTCTTTTTCCGTCTAGTTATCTGTTTCTTCTGAGCATTCCAGTTGTGCTCCATACCACTTAGAAATAAGAAAATGACATGTCCCACCATTAATCTAAAGAAACTTTTATTACAATAATTTCCTCTTATTTCACAATTTCTAAATTTCTGTTTTGCCCTTATTACCAGTTGTAAAGGTTATTGTATTGGAGAGCTTACAAACCCTGGCAAACTTGGGAAAGGACTCAGGTGTCCTTGAATGTGTACTCAGTGGGGGAGAAGGACCCCTCCCCCTCTGACTATACATATGCAAAATAGTCACGCACTGACTTCTGGGAGGGACTGTTCCCCCCTCCAGAGAATCTGGAGCTGACTAGTAACAGCCTGCCATTTTTTGTTTTGTTTTGTTTTGTTTCTGGAGAGGCCATATAAGAGGAAAAAGGAACACGACACGAGAGAGCGTGATAGATGGAACCCTGCTCTGAGGATGAGCTGAGGCCCTCCATGCTGTTTTTCACCCGTGGTTGCAACGTATCGGTGGTGCTGTTTGCTAGAGTGAGGACAAGCTAGACCCTCCGTGCTGTAATCTGTCTGACATTACGGTGTTGTTTTGCTGCAGTGGTAATTATATTCTCAAATTATTCTTTCTGCAATTTTTAGTACTATATATATATAATAGTTTCATTTTGCGAATTGAAGCTCAATTTCTAAGTAAAAATAAACCAATTCAGCAAGTTTTCTTCCCTTGCTGAAACACCAGTGTTCTAGGTTTGGGTGGATTTTTAAAAATTAGGACGTATTTGTGGTATATAGTGATCACATTTATCATTGATCCCAGTATATAGTAGATCTTAATTCTTTTTTCCTGTCCCCCTGTCCTATCTTCTGTGGATATGTTTGTACCATTAATAACTAGAGTACTACATTTGTTTGTTTTTAGCAAACTTGTTCTTAGGTTTTAAGGCATAAATCATTAATAACACCATATTTCCTTTACTTTAATAATGTGCCTGAACACTGGGCTTGGAAATGTGCTCATAGCCCCAGCTACTTGGGAGGCTGAGGCAGGAAAATGACTTAAGCCAGCCTGGGAAATGTTGAGAGATCCTGTCTGAAAAAAATGAATATTCTCATAATTATTCTAAATAATCTGTAGTCTTATACCCTAGATTTTCTTGGACCCAGAGACTTTTAGAAAAAACACTTTATATTGAGAATGATTATTACCACTTACACTTTTAAAATTTTATTTAGCGTGTGTGATGGCTAAAGTAAAAATTTTCTGTGAATGTTCTGTAGACTTGAGTCTTTGTTAATAACTTGAATAACTTGTTTGTTAATTCCCACATTATGAGTACAGTTTTAAAATCTTTCCTTTCTTCCATGTCTGATTCTCCTGGCATTTCTAATGGTTTCTGCACTGTGTTTACTGTTCTGGAGCACTTCCCATGCTGTAGTCTGCTGCAGTCAGCTTGACTGCTTTATGACTTGAATTGACTTCAATAAAATAAGGTCACACTAGGTTTTTTTTTTTTTTGTGGACATCTCATATGGTGTTTGCCTTCTGAGGTTTTTAAATGTCGTTTATTTTAGTTGTCTTTAATGAAATAATAAATGAACTCTGTGTTTAAACAATTAGTTCAAATTCTTTCACCTGTCGTGACATACAATGTTCTTCCTTTCTTGGTGTTTTCTGTATTTACTGTCCTTGGCACCTTCTTCCGTTACCTACCTGTGGTGACCAGAAAGGAGACTTCCTTTGAGAACTGATGGGGTTGGCTCCGACATTCCCAAGTTGCTATTGAGACCACCCAGTTCCAGGTGGTAAACTGAGCATTGGATGTCCTGAGCTGAGCCCCGTTTTCCTCTGACCTGGTTACGATCCCTGTGAAAGAACTTCAGATAGGACACCGGCCCTTCAGGTGAGCCATAGCAGTGGGGAAAACATGTCCTGCACCAGATGCCCGGCCCATGAGAAGCTCAGGACAAGGACGCTGCACAGACGTCTGTGTCCTCCGCGTTCCTGCTCCTTGCAGAGAGCGTGTGCAGCCCGGAAACCGCGGTGCATGCGTTCCCAGGAGAGGCAGCAAGGGTGGGGAAGAGGACATCTTCCCTAAAGGGCAGCCAGATGTTGACATCCAGGGAGGAAAGTCCTCACATTTCAGTGTTTAGAGACCATGCCCCCCCCCCGGGTCACATGGTCCCCACAACCACAGCCTCTACTTAGCTTTACTGGCCCTTTTTCAAAAGTGAATTGTGACCAGAAATCATTGGAATCTACAAGCAACCAGCACCAGGAAAGAAAAGGAGTACTTCTAGAGAGAACATCAAGAATAAGAGAGTTTTACAAATTATAAACACAAGGCCCTTATCAAACTGTAAAGCATACATGCATAGTTCATTTCTGCACGATGCTGAGCATTGTTCTGGTATGTGATGTCCCACAGTTTGTGACAGTCTGTCACTTACCTATTGATGTTCACTGACAGTATGCAAAGAACTCTCAAAGTCCAATACCTTAAGTCCCGGACTTACAAACATTCACATTGCAAGCTTTCACAGATATGCATGGTTCTCTCATTATGAACATTCACAGATGTGAACAGATCTCGGAAGTAGATCCTGTGTTTGCCAGATGTCACAGCAGTTCTGCTGTGCAGTCGCTGTGCAGTTTGATAGTGCACAATGCTGTGGCGCTCAGTCAGAGGCAGGGTATCCCCAGTGGTGATGGAGACGGGACTACTGGGAAGCACAAAGCTATAACCATGGAAACAAAAGTGAAAATAAAATTGAGACTAGCAAGCAGAAAGATGGTAGAAGCCGCTGCACCGTGTCCCAGCACCTCCCTCTTCGAGTTAGGAACTTCCTGTCATTCATACCGTGCACTCTCAGATGTCAGCTGCATGCACTGTACTACCATTTTAAGGCAACTGTGAAAGTAAAAATAGTTTATTTGCAGTATTTGTGTGTGCTTGTTTTTTTATGCCTTACCTTGTATATTTTTATACTTCACCTTATATATTTGTAAGGCTCATTCTGTTAGACTTAAGAATGAATCTGGCTTACAGACGTCCTCCTGGAATAGAGCTCTTCAGAGTTCGGGATTAACCTGTAATGAAGTGTTTCAAAATAATTCCCTTAAGTGGGTGAAAAATCTAAACAGGCATGTCACCAGAGATGCACACACAACAGATAAGCACATGCCAATATGCTTAACATCATTCATGAAGTCAAGAAGATACCAACCAAACCACAGAATGTCGGCACCTTCCCAACAGCCATTCATGGAACTCTGATGCTAAGTGCTGAAGTCTAAAACTTGGTCTGTCAAAAATCAACCTGAGGCACCATAAGCTTACTAGAGAAAACAGTTCCTAAGCTGGCAGCACCAAGCCAAAAGTCATTCAGAAACTCTACCTGTAGAAAAACAAAGTGGCAGTATTTGTAGGACAGACACCCAAGCAAAATAGACATCTGATTGGTCCCTGTAATCTCATGGGACCCCTCCCATTGAAGAGCCCCTGTTACATAAGCATCTCTACTGCTCTGACTAGTCAAGAATAACTTCTGATTTTAACAGGCATTTCACAAGGAAGACCTCAAGCTCAAGTCTCTCAGGAGGCCTAGCTGGTGGTGTCTTAAGTCCTGAAAGTTTTTTTCAATAATACTCATAAACCATAACTTCCTTTGTTCATTAAATAGTGTTATATTTATTTCATATAGTTTTAAGTCTGCCAAAACTGATTTTTCTCTAAGTGACAATTCTTCATGGGAAGTTCAGGCCTGATTGAGGAGAAGCAACATTATTGACTGACAGTGGAACCTCACTAATGAAAAGCTCACCTCACAGTGGCCCCTCGTATCCACAGCGTTACATTCCAGGCTTCCGGTTAACCCATAGTCAACCCTGGTCCAAAAATATTAAGTGGAAAATTCCAAAAAAATTCTTAATTTTGAAATGGTACGTATGTATGCTCACCTCAGCAGCACAAATACTGAGGTGCATATGAAATGTCACCCTGTACCCCCTGGATGGGCACATGCCTTTGTCCGCCATCTCCACACTGTGTTCAGAACCTGCTCTGGCTCTGTTCCCAGGTCAGCAGGCCAGGATCACTGCTGTGGCTCCAATGACCGGATTCTATGTAATAATGGCCCCAAGTACAAAAAGTGAGGCTGGTGGTCACGATACAGTTTCTGTCATAATTACTCCTTTCTTTATGGTGCTTAATTTATAACTTGAAGTTGGCCGTGGTGTCATGTGCCCAGGGTCTTGGAAAATGTTCTTAGATAAGGGAAGAGCACTTTTGTTTTTTGTTTTTTTTAAAGACCAAAAATGGTCTTCTCCAACTCATAATGAAAGACACCGGAGTCATTTTGTTTAAATTACCTTGGCTTCAGCATTTGCACATGGCCACCTTCAGGCCCCAGAACAGCGAGTGCACAATGTGTGAAGGCGATGTCAGCCTGACTGTCTGGTGCAGAGTCTATGCCGGATGAAACCGGAGGTCAGCAGAGCAAGAGGCTCATGTCCATAGGCAAAAGTCTTCAGGAATTAAGTGTTTGTTTCCTAAGTATTTGCAGAGAGCACTGATTTACTAACAAAAACAACAATAGCCTGGAGACCACCTCATCCCATGTTCAAAGGTTCAGCTACTTCTCCCATCTTATGTATATGAATCCTTTTATACTTAGAAAATCTTAGGGTTGTTGAATTCCACCATTACCTCTCATTCAAACAACAAGATCAGGATACAGGCCTCATGTTTTAGTGAAAGACCTGGCAAGATACAGCAAGGCCTGGATCCCGAGAAGATATTGGAAACGTTGTTGGCTCGGTCACCCCAGTGCTCTGCCCGGCTGACCCCAGCAAAACATGTCCCCAGGTGAAAGAGGGTCACGATTCAGATCTAGATGTCATGGACTGGCAGAGTTAGTGTGGTTAAAAGGTTGTGGGACCGAAAGCAATCCACAGATTTTTCAATGGAATCTCCATGAAAATTCCAAACACTTCTTACAAAACTAGAAAAGGCAATTGTAAAGTCTGTATGAACAGACAAAAAACCTAGAGTAGCCAAAGCAATCCTAGGGGGGAAAAAAAAATTAAGACTGGACACATCACAATATTCTATTGAAATTCCTAGTAACAAAAACAGTATGTTATTGGTCCAAAAATCAACACAGATCAGTGGAATAGGATACAAGACACAAATCCAACAACTATGGCTGTCCAGATCTTGGCCAAAGAGTCAAAAGCACACATTGAAAAGGTCAGCCTCTTTAATAAATGGTGCTGGGAAAACTGGATATCCAGGTGTAGATCTATATGTCTTATCGTGTACAAAAATCTATTCAAAATGGATCAAAAACCTATATAGAAGAACAAAATCTTTGAAACTGCTAGAACAAAGCGCAGAAAAATAGCCTTAAAGTCTTGGCACAAACCAAGACTTCATAAACTGAACTCCAGTAACACCGAGAGTAATATCACGAAAAGTGGGACCTATCAAATTAAAACATGTCTGCACAGCAAGAGAAACAACCAACAGAATGAAGAAAGAAGCAGCACACAGAAGAGAAGATTTTTGCAGCTGCTGTTACAACACAAGAATATACTGTATAAAAACTGAGAAAATCAAATAGCCCCAGCAATAAGTGGGAAAATGAACTGAACAGACAGTGTATGAGGAACTGCTCAAAATCTCTAGCCAGTAGTGAAATGCAAATCAAAACTACATTGAGGGGTCAGCGATTTAGCTCAGTAGTTCCAGCACCTGCTTTGCAAACTAAGGTCACGAGTTTGCTCTGTGATACCAAAAAACAACAAGAAAGCTACATTGAGATTCCCTCTCCTCCTTGTCAGAATGGTTATTATAAGAACACAGAACAGTATAAAGAACATTTCTGCACTGCTGGCAGGACTGTAAAATAATGTAATCAGTATAGAAATTAATAAGATTCCTCAAAAAACAAACTATATCACATGACCCATACCGCTCCTTGATATACATGTGAAGAAACTGAAGAGAGATACTCTAGGTATATCTCTGTCTTTGTTTACTGTGGCACAGTTTACAGTAGCCAAGATAAAGAGCCAGCATAGGGGCCCATGAGGAAACAAATAAATGAGGAAAACATGGCCTGTATGCACAGTGGAGCATCATCCAACCAGAAAGCCGGATGAAATTGTGTCACTTGGAGGAAGATAGAATTGGAAAACATGCTAAGCAAAATAAACCAGACTCCAAAAGACAGATGATGCATGTTTTACTTAACATGTGGAATCTGAAAAAAGATGACATGTGGGCTAGGGATTTAGCTCAGTCATTCTGGCACCTTAGTTCAGTCCCAAGTAGCCACATACAACAGTGCCGGTTATGGGGACTCATGCCCGCCAACAATCAGAACCACATACCACAGTGCCAGGTGTAGTATCCTATGCCTATAATCCTACTCAAGAAGCAGAGACAGAGGCAGTAGAATTGCTGTGAGTTCGAGGCTTGTCTGAACTATATAATGAGCTGAGGGCCAACCTGAGCTACAAAGCAAGACTTTGTCTCAAAAAAAAAAAGACTACTAGCCGGGTGTGATGATGCATGTCTGTGATTTAACACTTGGGTGGCTGAGGCAAGAGGAGCTCTGCAATTTTGAGAGCAGCCCAGGCTATGTACATACTGAGTTCAAGGCCAGTCTGAACTACATAGCAAGATTCTGTCTCAAAAAACAAAAACAACAAAGAAGGAATAATGGAAAGAAGGTATGAGGGAAGATAATGGGATATGATAAAAGTGTATGCATGTATGGGAATTACATGTTTCAATTCAACAATGTATAAAGTTAATAGGCAGTAGTAAAATATATTTTTAAAAAGAACTCACTATCAGTTTATGGAATACCAATAGAAAAATCTGTTTCACACAAATAATTCATAAAGTAGCCCAACGCAAATTTTGAATTTGCTTACAAATAAGGATATGTGTCACTGGAGAAGCTGCATTAAAATAATTATTTCTCGAAGTAAGCATCTGAAATTACTTTTGAAAATAAGTTCTCAGAAATACAAAAATAAATTTCTTGTCAGAAGAAAATAAATGGAAATGCTAAGTTAGCAAAATAGTTCTTCTGAACTTCTGGAACTTTCTTCTGGCAAAGGAATCTAATGAACACTATCAATCAACTAACTCAACTTAGAAACTGAAAAAGCAGACCATTTTCCAGGCTTTATTTTTTAAGTCACGTTCTCCACTCTTCTCTGAAGAAACGGAGATGAAAAGCCATATTTTTATCTCTGCTGACTCTGGAGACTGAGTCAAGGGCAGCGTCTCAAGATGCTCACTTTTCATTGATAAAAGCTTCTCATCTGTTAGAGGGAATGCAGATGAAATACTATAGTTACCTCTTCAGTTCCTGGCTCTCCCAAAGCAGTCAGATTTTACATAGAAGAGTATATTTCTAATGGAGAAATATAAACAGCTCTATGTAATATTCAGAGCTCAAGAAAAACCAGACTGGATGAAGGCTCCCCGGGCCGAGACAAACCTGAACAATGTGAAGACATCCCATTTCCCAAGCAGCAAAATCGTAGCTCAGCCAAAGTGGGCACGAAGGTGAGCAAAGCTCATGGTTGGGCTTCACAAGTTTGAGTGAATTTAGGAAGCTGAACTTTATGGACACGCATCATGACAGCATTATTTTCTCATGTGAAAGTCACTTGAAGGAGGGACCCCACGAGGCGACTGTCCACCTCACTCACCCTCGTCAGCTCCTGCTCCTGTCCTCGGCCTGACCCCTCCAGCCTCCAGTCCGGCCATCCCACAGAGTACTTCCTGCCTCTGAGCAGTCCTCCTCCAAGCGGACAGTCATAACCCTCAGCATCAAGCTAGAAAAGGCAACAGCTCAGGGATCGGTCAGGCTCCATCAGAGCAGCTGTGAGCTCTTCCCGGCGCGGTTGGAAGCACTGCCTCCGCGCTGCCTGCTGATGTTGTGGAGTTGTGTTAATTCCCGAGTCTTCGTAAATACCATAGACTCTAAACTTAACTCTTTCAACTTGACAGAATTAAAAGCCAGCTGGTTGTCTCAGGGGGATGTTGATTTCCTTTCTTCCTTAGCATCTAGCTGATCTGGTCTAAAGTGCACATGGAGGCAGGACTGAAAAACCACCTCAAATTAATTAATGTCTACCTCACTGAAAAGTGTTGGGCAGGCTGGGCTGGCTGCTTCCCCACTGTAAAACCACAAAGTGTGCTCCTCGCTGCAGGGCTGGGAAGGCCCTTCAGGCCCAGACCCGCTGAGGGCACACCAGTTATTCCCTATTGTTTCCGCACAGACTCTGCTGCCTAGTTTGAGAGCGTCTAAGAGAGGAAATGATGCTTCCCTATCTTTTGAAAGACTGTTAATGAAATGTTTGGGTCAATCAGTCTAGAAAAGTGTTTCTCCCTTAATAATAAGCCAATCCTTTTTGCTTTGAACAAGAAATATTTCCATTAGCCTTTTGCGGAGAAATCAACAAAACTGAGTGACAACCTTATGCGAAGATGCTCAGCACCGCGTGTCCTTCGGGAACTCCAGACAGAAACAACATTGGAATACCACGACGCCCCTCTGCAGACTGCCGAACCCAAAGCATTAACGGCACTAAATGCTGCCAAGAGTGTGACAATGGGAAATTAAATTCACTGATGCTGGAGATGCAAAACAGAACAGCTCCTTGGGAAGACAGTCTGACAATTTCTAGAGTGTTAAATATATGCTTATCATTTGATTCAACTGAGCACCTAGGTGTTTACCCAGAGGAGGTAGAAGCTCATGTCTACTTGAAGACCTGCACAGAAATCCTTATGGGGCTTTAATTCCAAATGGCAGTGGTGAGGAGCAGCCAGTACATGGCAGCAGTAGACAAATGCTCAGAGAAACCGGTACATCCGTGCAACAGTGTATAGTTCAGAGAGATTTAAAAACAGCTATCGAGCCAGGAAAACACAAGGAAGAACTTATTACTAAGTGTGTATTGCTAAGCAAAAAAACCATTCTAAACAGGCTGCAGAGAATTTGATCACAAATGAATATTTTGGAAGAAACATAAATATGAGCACAGTAAAATGGCAGTAGATGGGGAAGGAATAGGTTGATAATAAAGAATTTTATAGCAATCAAACCATCCTGTATGTACATAAGACAGATGCAGGTGCCATAGACATGGGTCAAATCCCACAGAATGCAGAGCACCAAGAGTTAACCCTAATGTGTATGGTGGATGTTAGTTAGCAACAATGTACAGTTATATCATTCTATTTTGTTGAGTATATCATTCTATTTTGTTAATTTAACTTAGTGAAATTATGTTAACTGTGATATAAAATGTAAGTTAATACTATTTAGCTTTATCTCATTTGTTGCTGTGTCATCAATATCAATTATTACAGTGTAAAACATTAATAGGAGGCCAGGGATTTGGCTCAGTGGTTCTGGTGCCTGTCTTGCAAGCTCAAGGACCCGGGTTCGATCCCCGGTAACCACATACTATTCTGGGTGTGGAGACTCACACCCAGCAGCAACCAGTACCACATACCACAGTGCCGGGCATGGTGGCTGATGCCTGTAATCCCAGCACTAGGGAGGCAGAGGCAGGAGGACTGCTGTGATGTGAGTTGGAGGCTGAGCTCAGGGCCAGCCTGAACTACAAAGCGAGACCCTGTCTCAAAAAAAAAAAACTAAAAAAACAAAGCGAAACAAAAGAAACATTAATAGGGAAAACTGGGAAATAAAAATATATGAGAACTTCACAAAACCTAAAACTGCTTTTAAAAAGTACAATCTTTTAATTAAATAAGTAATGATGGGTTGGAGGGAGAGAGAGCCTTCTACTCATTTCACAGATTTTTGTCCGTCTGTAGAAATAGGTCTGCGTGCTGGGTGTGAACCCAGGAAGGAGGCCTGAGGGTGCCACCTTGGAGATCAGGAGTCCAGGCTGTGGCCTGCTAGCTCCTGTCCGCGGCTCCCACAGCTCACGAGCTGCTTCCTGGAGTCCATTCTGAGAGCACGGACCAGCCTTCCTTCCCATGTGGGGCACAGGGGGAAGGAAGGTTGAAACCGGGGCAGCGGGGCCTTGTGGGTGCAGCAAGTTTGAACAGGGCCATCAGAAAGGAGGTAAAAGCTGCCACATTCAGGACTGTACATCTGTGCACTGGAAAACTCTGTTTCTGATTTTTTTAGACAAAATTCTTTCATCTAGATAAATGCAAATGACAGATCTGTGCCCAGGTGGTGGCATCTGGATGTGGCGGCTTCCAGCAACAGTCAGCAGGTGGCACATCAGACCTTCTAGTGGAAGGTCTTCTCTGTCCCCCAGGGCAAGCCCAGCAGGGCGGCAGCCCAGCCTCGTCCCCAGGAGGCATGTCACCTGGTGCCGAGAACCCCTCCGGGCAGCCTCAGCACAAGTCCTTTCTTTCTCAGAGTAATAGCAGACAAATGTGCTATTGTTTTTCACTTCTATATATTTTCCTCCGGTTAACTGGAAATGGTTCTGTGTGAATAGGAAGGTTTCTATCTCAGGCTCCTGGAACAGAGGAGCCATGAGACAGGGGCATGCGCAGTCTGTGCCCGTCACCTTCCCAGCACCAGGTGACAACACAGGTCCTTGATGATTTCAGTCCCTGTAATTTAGGATTATTTTTCTCTTAAAAGTAACAGTTCCACTCAGGACAGACAGTGTTATTAAGACTATGGAAAATAGCCTCTGTGAGAACTGTCATAGTGTTGAAAACACTGCTGGTGAAAGCCAGGCTCAGCGATGCCAAGTTTGCGGCCGGGAGGCGCTCTCTTCCCCCTGGGGCCTATGGTAGAGCGCAGTGGCAGCCACATGTCCTCAGAGACCCCTGCTGCTCACAAAGATGTGCACTAATGGGCAGCCCATCACGTCCACAGAAAACAGATCGCAGCCTCGCTCAGCTCGGCCTCCACTCGCCTCCATCCTCCTGTGGACATTGTCCAGCAGGAGTCGAGCTGGGGAAGGAGGACATGGGACAGAGCTTCACCTTGAGGGGCTCAGTGTCCACAAAATACTGCACGACACTTCCATGCTGCAGGCTTTCGGGGGTAATTAGAAACTGCAATGTTACAAGTGTGTCTACAGGTTGGACAGGTAAGTGTTCACAAGGTCCACAAAGGGGAGGAATCACAGTACTTGAGGTTCATGAAGGACAAACGTGCTGAGGCATGTTCAGGCCAGGGGCTCGTGAAGACTACAGAACACTGATTCGCGAGACCACTGGGACAGAGGGCAGAGAGCAGCAGAGATCAGCGGGAGGGGGTCCGTGTGACTTGATGGGCAACTTGAGATATTGTCATTCTGCAAGTGATATGGAAACAGATTGTAAGTCCAAATTAATATGACATAATACTCACTTTTAAAATTCTTGAAAATACTCCAGTTGAAACACATTCTGAAATGCTCAGCCAGTTAATCTTCAGATGTCTCAAGGTCATGAAAGACAAGAAAGGATAGGAACTATCCAATTGGAGAAGGCCAGGAAGACAAGACAACTAAGACAGGATGTGGGATTCCCCACTGTGGGCTGGAACAAGAAAGGACATTCACAGGAAGAGGGTGGAACATCACCAAGATCTGTAGCGAAGCATGCTGGGCTGGTGTCCCTTTCTAGTTTCATGAGTGTGCTAGGATTGTAGGGAACTTCACCTTTTTGCATCTTTCCTATGGTTATCTAAAATGATGACAAAGTAAATCTTGAAAAACATCGCAAGGCATAGGATTAAATTAAAAAACTAAATACTTATAAGAATTGTAAACAGACACTTTTCAGATAAAGAAGTAAATACAGCTAAGAAACATGAAGAAATGTTCACCACTGCTGGTCATTCAAGAGATGCAAATGAGAACAACACAGATTCCATCTCACTCCAGAAAGAAGGGCGACTATCACAAAATCAACCAACAATAAATGCTGGCCCGGCTGTGAGGAGAAAAGAACTCTTCTCCACTGTTAATGGGAATGTAGACTGGTGCAACTACTGTGGAGATTCCTCAAAAAAACTAAGATTAGAGGTCACATTTGATCCAGCTATTTCCCTGCTGGGTATATACACAAAAGAATTAAAAGTTTCATATGACAGCAACACACATGCACCCATGTTTATGGTAGCTCAGTTTGTAATAACTAAATCTTGGAAGTAGCCCAAATGCCCATCAACTGGAGACTGGATAAAGAAGATGTGTTTTGGGGCCAGGGATTTAGCTCAGTGGTTCCAGCGCCTGTCTTCCAAGTGCAAGGGCCTGGGTTTGATTCCCTGGTAACCACATACAATACTGGGCATGGATACTCACACCTAGCAGCAATCAGTACCACATACCACAGTGCTGGGCATGGTGGCTCATGCCTGTAATCCCAGCACTCAGGAGGCAGAGGCAGGAGGATTGCTGTGAGGTGAGTTTGAGGCTGAGCTCAGGGCCAGCCTGAACTACAAAGTGAGAACCTGACTCAAAAAAAAAAAAAAAAGATATGTAATGGAGTATTAGTAATTAAGTAAATTAAATTAGTAAAATGGAGTATTAGTCATAAAGAAGGATAAATTTGAGTCATTTATACTCAAATAAATGTACCTTGAGGATATATTCATAAGTAAAATAAATAGGACACAAATGTATAAATACCATATAATTTCTTTGGTATGAGAAACTGTAGGTGTAAATGAGCTTCAAAGTGTATAATAGATATTGTGAAAAGGGAAGAAAATGTTTAAAAGGAAAAGGGGAAAGGAGAATAAGGGAAAGTAAAGAAGGGAAAGAAAAAAATTTGATGGTAAAAAGGAAGTAAAGCTTGTGTATATAGAGCGGTGGGGGTTGAAGGGAGGGCAGGGCAAATGGGATAAATGAGAATCAAGATGTGTCATGTACAGGTATAAATTCTCAATGTGATCATAGTGTATATATAAAAGGTACCAATAAAACAATTTTTTTTTTAAAAAAGGCCCAGCAGGAGTTGGGGAGAAGGACCTGCTAAGAAAAACAGGTAGATGGGGGTGGCAAAGAGTTCTAGCCTTCAGGGGCCCACACAGGTGACTAAGGCGAGGTCTCTGTTATGGACTGCCCAGATGCCTGATGTGAGCAGGCAGCAAGAGTCTGATTTGAGTGCATGTCCGGCACAAGGACGCTCCGCCTCAGGAACTGGGCTGGTGCTCCTCTGAGCCTTTTGAGTCCAGTCCTTGGTGCTGAGACATGGCTGAAAATGGTAGAAGAGAAGAAGTGGGGGGGTCTCTGGTCTCAAAAGTTGGAGAGAGTCATCACTAACTCTTCTGAATGCCTGGCTTCTGGTGCCAACACACTAGCACAAAATGAGGAGCTCAAGGGAGAAAGCTCAAGCTTGGTTCCAGGACGTTGGTAATGACCAACTGGGCTTTGTGCCCACGGGGTTCAGCAGCCTGCATTCCACTCCCCCAGCCTGTCCCTGTTTGATCACACAGCAGGTGCCCAAATTCCCCTCTGTGCCAAGACCTGGGAATCCGGGCGGAACATGGTGTCCAGTGGGGAAGATAGACATTGCAGGGTTACGTGGATGAGGCCCTTGTGCTGCTGTACAATGTTCTGTGAGTTCTTCTCCATGCATTTTCTAGAGGAAAATGAAATTGAAACCGCGTCCATCTATCAGGACAGATGTGCAGTGGAGAAGGGGAAGCATGCAGACTTCTGAGGATTGTTAGACAATGGCTCTGAAGTGATGCTAATCAATGGAAATAACAAAGCCACTGTTTCTTGGGTCAGAGGGAGGCTTCTGTTGGGGAAATGATAAATGGTGTTTGGCCCAAGTCCCACAGCGAGTGCGGCTGGCCTGGACTCGCCTGCTGTCTTATGCCGGGTGACTTGCAGTAGCCACTGGAACATGCGTGGCAACAGGAAGCACAGCCCACTTGGTCCCATTGCGCAGAAAAAGAGCGACGTGGTGAGAAGGAGCACACGGACGCCCTTGAACTCCTCCAGGACAGTGAGCCCAACACAACACAATGTCACTGGGTGGAGACTTGCACTATGCAGGAGTGGGGAGGCTGGGAGGGTTTTGCGGTAAACCCTGATCAGCTTCCTCTTTTTGGGTAACCCAGGAGAGCATTAGACCCTCACTTAACCTAGATGTGAGGCCTTCTCAGGAGACAATTGGGCCATCAAGTCTCATAGGCACAGAGGAGACCTTGGTGGCAGCTGCTCCTTCACAAATGATGTCAATCAGAGAATACAGCCCAGGACCCAGTATTTCACTGGCAGCAATAGATCTAACAGACACAGTTATTTTCTTTTAAGTTGCAAGGCCCAAGAGAGTCCCCAGGAAGCCTTCCCAGTCTCGCCTTTAAGCTGCATTCACTTTTCTCCTCTGTGTTGTGGCCCAGTCTGTGCAGAACTTTGATGTTTGGCATCCTGCAAAGTGTGATCCTAGCCACTGCCCTGCCAGATCTATGCAGGGTGGGTGTGATGGTCAGAAGTCATGAGTCCCTCAGCTGCATTAGCCGACTCTGGCAGCCAGAATGCAGCACTGTACCCGCAGCTCCTAAACAATGGGATTTTCTTGCTCACAGTTGTGGAGGTTAGATGCAAAGTTGCCCAGCTGCATGCAGGTCTGGTTCCTGGAAGAGAGAGGAGGCTCCTTTCCTTGTCTTGTAGACAGCTTCCTTCTCACCATGGCCTCTGTGTGCCCCGGGGTAAGCTCTGGTGTGTCCTCTTAGCAGGATGCCAGTCCTGTACATTTCTGGTAGCATGCTTTATGGAACCTGGAGGGGCAGAGTGTCGTTGAAGTCAGGGACATAAAGAAACACCCAGATTTCATCTTGTGATGAGTTCTAGAAACTGTGTCCCACAAGTTAGAAGCATCTAGAGCATCCAGATTGACAGGGAACCACTCCCAAACTCGATAGGCAACGCTCATCCAGGTGCTAGATAGAAGGGAAGCTCGTCTGTAGCCCTTGCCAGCTCTGGCTCGCATCTGCGCTGCTCACATCTTTGCTGCTGGGTGGCAGGTGTGACTGAGAAGCATGTGAACAAAGCTATAGACTTGCTGTGAACCAGCACTGTGAACCAGTGAACTTCGTAGCGTGGTGGAAAGGACTACAGGAAACGGAAGGTTGTGCCACAGTAGGACTTGGAGATAAGAGAACAGGAAAGGAGGAGCGGTGCTACCCGGAGCTGTCAAGGTAGGCACACTGAGTAAGTGAGACAGGAGCACATGAATGGGCATGGTTTCCCACAGGGATGTGTTCAGGAGGCGGCTCCAGGCAGAGGAAATGGACACTTCAGAGACCACAAGGCTGCGACTACAAGCTAGAACAGGGAAGGGAGGGGGTCCTGAGGGGCAGACCCTGGGTGCATGGTGAAGGGGTGCAGAAAAGGGCATGAAGGGAGGGGGACTCGAGAGTGTTGGTCTCAGCAGCTGAAAGCTTAGTGTTGCCAGTGGGGACAGAGATGCAGGGGCTGTGGGGTGGAGCTGGGCCCGCAGCTGGACCAGCCACTGTGGTTGGATGTGAGGACCTAAAGGAAACCTCAAGGCTGGATCCCCAAAAGGCAGCACTAACTTCAGTGCTCATACTGAAATGTCACTAACCAGGACTCAGAGCAGGAGACTGAAAATCAACACTAAACCGAGGCCCAGGGAACTTTGTCCAAGCCATTGTGTGTCCTGTGGGCCCACTCTTCTCCTGGAAAAAACATTTTCTTCCTCTTACATTGCCTCTCCCCAAACCACATGGAAGGGTGGGATGCTCACGTTCTTGGGTTTTCTGAGTATGCTGGTCAATTGTGTGCTGGTCGTCCTGCTAAACTACCACCAGCTCATTGTAGGGAAGCAAAAGCGCAGTGGGGAAATTTCCTGCCCCCCTAAGGTCAAGGCTGATGGAAAGAAAGGGAGGTTCTGATAGAGTTCTAACCCAGAAATATTTCCTGCTTCCCTGGTAGACATCTGCTGTTATGGGTGACAGGGTTGGGCACCTGGAAAGTTTTTGTGGTTCAGTAACTCTGATAGCAATGCTTTCCTACTCTAGAGGTTGGCTGGCTACACTCTAGCCTTCCACTTCTCTGAAAGCTCAGTGGGCTGGGCTTAGGTCCAACTCTTTTCATAACATTATATTTTTAGCCAGAAAAGATTTCAGGGACCCATTTGAGGGACCCATTTTCTGGTGCACCCATTTCTTGCTCTTGGACAGAAGTATAATCAGCCCTTCCTTGTCCTAGAGGCAGAAGAAGCTGCGGCTTTGGACACTGCCATGCTTGAGCTGGCTTTTCAGCAGAGCTGTGTGGCCACTAGAATATTTGCGCACAGGGTCAGGGCCCCACACAAACCTGGCTTCCTGGATTCTGACTGCCCTGCTCAAAGCCCTTCACTGTCCAAAGAGATGACCAGGACCAGTCAGCATTTATACCAGCAAATGAACAGGGTCTCTAAGCTAGAAGGCATTTCCCATTTGTTTTCCCAAGTCCCAGTTCCAAGCTGAAGGTCGTTCCCTGCTGGAGCGCACAACCATCCTGGAATCAGCCTTTCCTCATGTACCACCATGGACAGCGCCCCATGGACAGCCTACCTGATGACATAGCCCTGTGCTGCCAGGCATCTCAGCAAGACAGGACGGCTGCTGTACAAAACTATATTTAAAAATATGTCTCAGGGTCTAAGGACTGGAACTGGCAGAGGAGAGGATATGCCTGTTGATGTTTACATGCCCTTCTCCATGGCTGGTGCTCACCTGCATACGTGGCACAGATGACAGGCTTGCCCTGAGTACAGTGAGCAGGACAGAAGCACAGGGCTGGGACCAGTGCTGAAGAAGCCCACAGAAGCCTCGGGGCCATGGCTGCAGAGTGGCAGGGGAGCAAGCTGGGCTCAGACCAAGGCGGAAACCTTAGGAAGGAGACTTGAGTCCTGGAGCCATACTCTTCCTGCCTGTGACATGGGCAGCCTCCCTTCAGAGGCGCTGGGGCCAGAAGCACTGTGCAAAGACCCCAGCTGCGCATTGTCTTAGAGCCACTTGACTCTCTTAGTCATGTTTCCCCTCACTGCTGCTGGTTTAGCTTTTAAAAAATATTTCTTAAATGGAGCTATTTCCTCTTCCTTTGGGCACACACCCTATCTGAATAAAGCCACACATACCCACATACACACACCCCCTAACACACAGTCTAACACATGCACACCTACTCTAACACACACACAAACCCTAACACACATACACACACACAGTCACATCACTCCTACTTCCTCATGCTGATATAATCACCTCCACACATACATTGAAACATTCACATCCCACACATGTTCATGTACGTGCTTGCACACACACTCTCACATGCACACTAGACTGACGTTCAGCCATCCTTGCCCTCTCCTACCCCTTAGGACCCAACACCGAGCCAGCTGCTCTGATGTCTGGAGATTCAGGAGACCTCTGCCTCTGCTGCGTGACAGACGTCTGTTGCTTTTGTGTTTCTAACTCTGGGCAGGTGAGTGGTGCTCTCGTTTTCATCTCTGGAGCCTGTGACATCATCTTGCCGTGCCGAGCCAAGTAGCTGTAGGGATCACTGGGCCAAGCATGTTCAGGACTGTGGTGTGGCTCCACAGACAGAGTGCTTGCCTAGCCCTGAGAAGTCCCAGGTTCAATCCCCAGCACAGCAAAAAACCTTTGTCTAAAAAAAAAAAAAAAAAACTAGTAAGGATCTTTTTTTTTTTTTTTTTTTGAGACAAGGTCTTGCTTTATAGTTCAGCCTGGCCCTGAGCTCACTATGGAACCCAGGTGAGCCTTGAACCCTTGGCAATCCTCCTGCCTCTGCCTCTCGAGTGCTGGGGTTACAGGTGTGAGCCACCACACCCGGCACAATTAAGAATCTTGAGTCAGGGGCCAGGGATTTGGCTCAGTGGTTCCAGTGCCTGTCTTGC
Source organism: Petromus typicus (assembly GCA_004026965.1). Classification (NCBI taxonomy): domain Eukaryota; kingdom Metazoa; phylum Chordata; class Mammalia; order Rodentia; family Petromuridae; genus Petromus; species Petromus typicus. The sequence continues at coordinate 21,218 of PVIR01009904.1, read as the reverse complement.
AAGTGCAAAGGCCAGGGTTTGATCCCTGGTAACCACATACCATACTGGGCGAGGAGACTCACACCCAGCAGGAACCAGTACCACATACCACAGTACCAGGCATGGTGGCTCATACTTGTAATCCCAGTACTTGGGAGGAAGAGGCAGGAGGATTGCTGTGATGTGAGTTGGAGGCTGAGCTCAGGGCCAGCCTGAACTACAAAGCGAGACCTGTCTCAAAAAAACCAAAAACAAAACAAAACAAAAAGAATCTTGAGTGAGAGATTTCACCCATGAGCCCAGTGTAGTAGTGAAGTCCCTAAGAGGCCATAATGTGAAGAAAATTGGACATAAGACTTAAGTGTTGCATGGCTTACCTTATACAAAAGCCCAAGTTATAATTAAAGAGCAAGATAAAAGATAATAAGAAATGTGGAGGAAGATGTTTGGTAGAGCGAGGACGGAGGATGAAGACGTGTTGTGCATGTGTAAAGCTCCACATGTGCACTGTCATCCTTATGTGCTGCACACCTGCACTAATAAAAGATTTAAACGTAAGTTCTTAGAAAGGACGCAGCAGGGTCCCTGCACGAAGAGGACGAGGGCCAATAGCAGCAGCAGAGAGAGTGGTGTTCTCTGGGGAGGAGAGAGGGCATTGCCAGGGGTGTGGCCCTCATGACGTGGCCACCAGAACATGGCAAAGGGAGGAAAGACAGCGTCTCCTCAGGCCTCTGGAGGACAGCGCCGCCCCTCTGTCTTCACGTTGGCCCGTGAGCCTGAGTTTGGCTTCTGCTCTCTACAACCGGAAGAAAATAAACTCACATTATTTTAAGCCACTAAGTTTGTGTTGATTACAGTACTGATAGGAAAATAAAATGTCAATTTTTAAATACTATGTAGCTGTATTTGTGTATGTATTTTTTTCTGGTCAAATGGGATCATGTAAAGTGGATTATTTTGGACCTTCTATACATTTTTTCCATCAATCTCTCTATATTTACCTTTTTAAAGGACTCTGTAATATTCCTTTGCATGGGTGAGCAAATTGTACATAATTATTGCAAACATATACATATAATGTGTGATCCAAATATACACTGAAGGCTTAAATTAAAAAGTCATTACAGTAAAGATCCATTGGCATTAACCTGCTTCACAGTACTTCCGTCACTTTGAATGCATTTACCTCATCCTCTTTGGCACTTTCTGAAGTAGTTCTGGAAGTCTTATCTTGTGTCTACAAGCTGTGATAAAAAATACAGTGAGTGCCACTGTTGGGAGAAAAGTACTCCACAGCATCTTCATCTACCTTATTTGCTGAGTCTGACATGATGTAGCTCTTAGCTCTTCTCCCAAATCAAAATGATCATGACAGATAAACATTCTGAATTGACTCAGGGCAGCACAAAGGAAGAAATTCATGTGAAGGGACTTTTAGAACTGCTCCAGAGAGTGACAAGAAGGACAGAATGTGTGTTCAAAGCCCGGGGAAGTATTCAGAGAAGAGCTGGTGTGTTTTTAATATACCTACTTATTTTTATTTAAACATTCACTGCAGCAGTTGTAGGGTGGAGACCAGGAAGTCCTCCAGAAGCCAATATGTGTCTGTGTAGGGACTGAAGGAGTGAGACACCAATGTCAGAGGCAGGGAGAAGACTGGAGCTTCTCCAAGAGAGAAACCTTTCCTTCTCCTTTGTCTTACTCTGCCCAAGCAGGCCTGGCTGGTGTCACCTACATCCTCCTCAGTGTGGGAGCTTCCCTGATCTGCTAGGCTGTTCTTATCCAAGTCAAGATGATATATCACAATGACAATCACAATCCACTCCTTGTCAGCCTGACAGTCAGATACATCTCCTTCAACCATGTGTGATCTCCAAATGCAACAGAAACTTCGTAATTCAGTATCCTGCACACAAACAGAAATGCAGTAAGTCCTTCCCCAGATAGAAGGCAGAGCTTTTCTTTGGGTGATGCTTACACTTCTCTTGGTACTCAATAACTTGAGAATCATATTTGGATTTAACAGTCATTAACTGCTGATGCACTGGTGCACATCTCCAACCTCAGCACTCTGACAGGGTGAGGCAGGGGGATCGCAGGTTAGACCTCGGTCAGGACAGTTCAGTGACTTAGTGAGAACTTGTCTCAACTTTTGAAAGTGCCTAGAGATCTCAGGGGAAGAAAACTGCATTCAAGCTGTAGTCCTGCTGAGAGACAGAGACAGACAGACAGACAGAGGCAGAGGAGCAGTAGTAAGTCAGTCAATGTTACATTACAAGAAGAAAAGCAAAGCTACTTGCCTAGTATATGCGCGTGTGGGTGTGCACGAGCATATTAACAAAGTAGGAAGGAGAAACCCATTACAGTTGCAGTCCTTTCTGTAGCTTGTCCTGGGGTCCGGGCTGGTTTCAGACCATATTCTTCTACCCACTCTGTGTTCCCCTGGCCTCTAGCAAGCACCTCAGCAGGTCCTGGTTCTTTCCCTGGTGCATGACCCATGTTTCCCTCCTGAAGGTTCTGGGCATTTGTCATCCTGCCTGGACTGGGTTGCTGTGTTGTCCCACTGACCTTAACAGGGCATAGTAACCCTGAGGGTCTCCAGCACTGCACACATTTTCCTCCTTCCTCCATCGTGGAGTAGTAACCTAGTTCCTCCATGTGGCTTGGATCATCCCCCTAACACTGTAATTCTCTTTTTAGCTTTTTACTCACAGGCATAAAGAGACAAAAATGACCAGGAGATGGGGACATCTTAGCCTCCAGTTCAAAGGAACCACTGTGCTTCCGGTACTTCCTCCCTCTGCCTGTCCACCTCCGCTTGTTCAGCACAGCATGACCTGCTGCTTGGGGAGAAGGAAGGCCGGCTGGACTGGGGCCTTTGCCAACCCAGTAGCTTGCACATGATCTACTTTCCTCTCTATGCAGCATCAACACACCAGGTGGGATATGTGGAGGGCAGCTTGGAGGGACATGGCATAGCAGGCTGTGCCAGCTCTAACCTGCACCCTCCCCTCAGGATCCCGTGAGGCCACGCTGTTAGTCATGTAATTCCCCTTCTTTCCATCTCTCTCTCTCTCTCTTTCTGCTGGTACCAAGCTTGAACCCAAGACCTTGTGCTTGCGAAGTAGGTGCGGTGTCACTGAGCTGAATCCCTGGCCCCTTTTTTCATTTTTTTCCCTAATACTCTCTATATATTCTTTCTTTTCATTCTTCATCAGTTTGACTGAGCTTTGTGGAGGAGGCCCTTTGCTTTGTTGATTATTTTCTGCCGCATGTTCATTTTCTACTTCCTTGATTCGTGCCTTTCTTTATGTTGTATTCTCTCTTCCACTTAAAACATTGCTGTTCTTTTGCCAGTGTCCTGAGATCATGATGAGATGATGGGTTACTGACTTTCACCCTTTCTTCCTTTGTGATATGGGAATTTTTCAGCGTGGCTGAAGTCTAGGCCATGAATTTTGATATCATCATAATCATTTAGGTGTAAATATTCTCTAATTTTCTCACTCATATCTTCTTTACCCAGGAGTTGTTTAGAATTAAATGGCTCAACTGAAAAACAACTAGACTTGTTCTGGTTTCTCTTTCTCTGAATTTACTTCCCATGTGATGGATTACAATCTCTATCATCTTTTAATTTTTGGAAAGTTTGGAGGGTGGCCTTATTGCCCAGTTGTGATGGATTTTGGTAAATGCTTCACATGTGATGAAAAAGAAAGTGCACAGTGGGGGTTTAGAGTGGGGAGATAGTCACGGGGCCGCTTCTGTATTGTTAAAATTGTTCACCTTTCATTTCTGCTTGGAAGTAAATGTATTAACATGTGCCATTATGAATGCAAATTCACCTGTTTTCCCTTTATATTTCATAAATTATGCTTTATACATATTTTTGCATACAGATTAAGATTTATGCTACCTTCTTAGTGGACTCACCCTTTATCATATTCAAATGTTTACCTTCAGTAGCGTTTCTTGGCTTAAAATTGACATTTTGTACCTTTGCACTGGTGTACTCTTTCCTGTTTGGTTTGATATCTCTGGCACTGCTTTCCACGTTCAACCTCTCATGTCTGACCTATGACTTCTGTGTCCTGTAAATGGTTTATAACTGGGTATTACAGCCTCAATTAACAGCACAAGTCTTTTCCTTGGAGTGCTCACACCATTTATATTTAACGTGGTGACTGATATAGCTGTGTTTTTATCTACCATGTTACACTTTGCTTTCAATTGAATCCACCTGCTTTGTGAGGCTTTTCTCTTTTCATGATTTCTTATAGCTTAATCAAGTGTTGATAGCATTTTGCTTTCCCTGTATTAACATTCTGGTGACACATTGCTCCTTAGTCTTTTCATACTTATCTGGAGCCTCAGCCCATGGCATCCTGCAGCAGGAACGAGCCCTATAGAAGACATTTTTCTGCAGCTGGGGGCAGGGTTGTTTGGGATAAGTCAAGCACATTTCATTTATTGTACACTTTCTATTATTGGTACATGAAATTGCTAGTAATGCAATAGTTAAACAACTCACCATCAGGTGGATTCAGGGGGACCCTAAGCTTTTTGCCTGCAATCAGCCAGTCCCATCTAAGGGTGAGGGGAGACAGAGGCAGTGAAGTGTGCGCCTGTGTCCAGTCTGCTCCATCTTGTTTGGCATCTGCAACTCCCCAAAAACAGGATGTTGGAAGTGGAAATAAGGTTTTCCATGCTTTTATGGAAAACTCAGGATATTTCACCACAACATTCATCTGGAACATATAGATGCTGGATGCTGTCTCAAAATCTGTCACAGTTACTTGTGATCTCAAGAGGTTGAGCCTCTCGTACCACAAAGTGGATGCACTTGGCTCATTCACAGATGGGTTGTGGGCCTGTTCTTTCCCAGGTCAGGAGTTTTTGTGGGTGGGAAATAACACTAAAACTCTTGCAAACTAAGACAGGTGATCCTGCACCAGCTGGGAGAGTTGTCCCTGGCCCAGTCTTTAAAAGTTTCTGCTAGTTTTTGAAATATGTCAATGAGCCCAGTGTTCACTTGTTGCCCCCATAATTTAGTTTGGCCTTGAATGCATCTGCTCTACCTGCCAACTTGAACACAGCTGTGCTTTTCCCAAAAGTGACAGACAGAGTTTGTTGAGCATGGTGTCTATGTCTCATGAATAAGCAAGGTCCTCAGCCTGGCTGGTGCCCCTGAAATGTGCTATAAAGGGTGACTGCTTCTCTAAAAGAAATCTCTGGAGCAGCTCTCACGACTCAAAGACTGGGTGGGATTGATCTTTGAAAAGCCATCTCATTTCTGTGTATAGGACAAAATGTGTGCTTTGTATCCATTTTCTCACAGGTTTGTGAACAGATGTGAGTTAGAGGTATGAACTTTAGTGTGATTTTTAATTTTAATCACATCCTGCAAAATGTTATTAAATTTTTGAATTTCTCTGCAGATGACACAATATGTAGACTTACATTCAGAAGAGACCTCTTTGGCCTGAGCAGTGAACCCGAAAGCATCCTCTCGGGGCAGCCCCTCCATCCATGCACGTACCAACATGACCTGACCCATTTGGTTTTCCTGATTTGAATGGTTCTGTAGCTGTGCTGTTAGTTGGCAATAAAAGTACACATAATATATCCGCATGCACACCCTCCTGAAAAATATACCGCACAAAAGCAAGTCACTATTGCCTTGTTGCCAATATTAGTAGACTTGTTAGCAGGGAGTGCACACCACTGTAACCCGTTAATTCCCTCAACAGTTGTGCCTCAGTAGCCCCTGCTATTTCATCAGTTTGTCTAGCTGTGGTGTTGGCAGAAAGGGGAACACAAGCCGCCTTTTGAACTGCAGCCTCTCCTAAAAGCTCACAACGGATGTCCTTAGCTGTATGTGAGTCACCTGTTATAGTGAACTTATAATTTAGGTCTGACTCTTGATATTTTGTTTTAAATGAAATTTTATTTTGGGGGGCAATATTAGAGTCTTTCAGTGTTTCATTATGGGATCTTTTCTGCTTTTCAAAGAAGCTTTCTAGTGACATATATGTTTTACTCCTTTTTGTCTAGGGTTACACAGTGGGTTTGCATAACTGAATGAGGGAAGTATGTGGTGTGAGAAAGAGGCACCAGGGGGCATGGTGAATAAAAATAACAGATCACACATAGACTAAATTTCCAGATCTTGACTGAAAGACTGTCTAGATGCACTGTACCGCTGAAGTACTAAGCTCACTTGCCACTATGAAACCCATACCAAATGCAGCTTACCCATAGCTTGCTGCTCCCTGAGAGGGCTTTTATCTGAGTCTGCAACCAATTGATTCATTATGGTCTCTGCTAATGTTGCCTGCAGTTGCAGCTGCTCCCAGTGCTAGCATCACCAGCTCAGCTCTACCCCAGATCTCCAGGCATAGGATTCTCTCAAGAAGAACACAGCCTGGATCCCTTGTGTATATGGTTGGTGCTGGAGCTTGAGCTCCTCTGACAATTCAGTGCTGCTGGTAGCAGTAAGAGCTTGGCAGTAAAGGCAGTGAGGGGGAGGGCCCAATTTCCCTCACTTCTCTGTTGCTCCCCACTTGCTGTGCATTCTGGCTCCTTACAGAACTCAGACCAGCACCTGTCCATGGCTCAGAGCTGTGGGACCATATCTAGAACACTTAGAACTTCATTAAGTATTTTCAGTCTTATGTCAGAAGCCATTCTATAAAATTTTGGGGAAAAGTAATTTCCTGACTAAATTATGATTAGGGCTGTCTAAGGCCACAGTAGTCCCATAATGCTGTGATGCTCAAGGGCAAGTTGGCATCTGCTGAAGACTTCCTGCATCTTTGAGAACCAAGCAGTGATATAAAAAGAGAAAGTCTTCACCTGGGGAGGGACAAATTCCTCATCAGTTTAACTCATCTTACCTAGTATTGTAAGTGTTTTACCATCCTAATCAGCATGAGCTCCTCATTGATCCAAGATCCTCACGAGCATAAGATCCTCATTGTCATAGGATTGCCACCACATTCTGAGTCATTTGATGCTCCCTAATAAATAGGGATTTATTTTCAATTCAATAAATTGAATTCAATTGAATTGAATAAATTCAATTTCAATTCAATAAATTGAACCTAATAAATAGTAGTGCTCTGAAGCGCTGACCTCCTGGTCTCCCTAGATACTTTGAAACTATGTAAGTCTCTATTGTCTTTTAGTTTGTACCTTCAATGTCCTCCTTTCTGAGCAGTCAGAGGATTGATCAACTTCCAAAAATCTTGTATTAGAGTGACATATACACTTATCAAAATATTTCTCCATGACATCTTAATAAATTTCAAAATTAAAGTAGCAATTAGAAATTAATACGAGACCATCATGATTCAACGTGTTGGTATGAGGTGCATGCTTGGTGAAGGCTGAGGAGTATAGTGCCCCAGGACTACATCTATATGGTTCTTTTGAGAATTGAAGATTCGGATGGTGGAAGCTGTTGACCTTAGAAGCTGGAAGTCACCAGTCGTAGGAGGCTGTCACAGTCAGATGTGACAGGTAAATTCAGACACCACGGCCAGCTCCTCTTCACTCTGCCCTACTCCAGAACCAATTCTACTGCTTACTGCTGGCCTTGTCAACGGATTGTCCTCATGCCACCACCAGGCCTGTGGCTGGGGACCTGTACAGGTGGACGTTATGCAGAGACAGTGGAGTCCCTAGGGATCACTCTAAGCTTGCTTTTGGACCTGTTTCTGGCAGAGCTTGAAGACTTCTTGTGCACCAGCCTGGCTTCTGAGTGAGCAGCTGAGCTGCTACTTCCATCTCCAGGCCTTCTCTATTTCTAGAGAACTCTGTACTTACACAGCGTGTATCATAGCTCTGTGCTGGTGACATAATTCGGATGAGCCTCTAACATCAGGGGAACGGAACAGAGCACAGAGGGCACCCATGCTTGCGAACCTGCACAGTTCAGGAATAATGTACAACTTGTGATATGGATATTCAGTTAACACAAACGAGCTCTTCAAAACAAAAGGCAAAGAGGATTTAGAAATACACAGAACACTGACAGAAACAGAACTTTATGCCATGTAAACCGGAAACCTGATGAAATAGATGCTGTATCAGCAAAATGCAAATAACTCACATGGATTTGGTACAAAATAGAACTCTAGTCAAGAGCTTTAGAAGACTTAAAATGTATTAGCAATCCACCTGCAGTGTTTCTGTGGCCAAATTGTTTCAAACCATTGTGAAATATTTAAGGAAAAAATATGACTATTTACACTACATGAGTACTACTAGTACATTTGAAATATATGCATTACCTCAAGATTTTACTGCTGGAGAATGATGTCTATAACAAACTGTCACAGGAGAACAGCTATAGGACATTTTGATAAATATTTTTAAAGTATTTGATAATATTCATTTGTTAATTTTAACATTTTTAAAATGGCATCTAGGGCTAGGGATTTAGCTCAGTGATTCCGGAGTCTGCCTTGCAAGCACAAGGTCACAAGTTAACTAGAAGGTCCTCAGTAACTATATACCACAGTGCCAGGAGTGGTGGCTCATACCTGTAATCCTAGCACTTGGGAGGCAGAGGCAGGAAGATTGCTGTAAATTCAAGGCTTGCCTGGGCTACAGAGTGAGCTCAGGGTCAACATGAGCTACAAAAGTGAGATTTTTATACTAAAAATATAAATTTTTAATAATAGTCAAATACAGTGCTATTTCAGTTCATGAGCTCAGTTCTCTGCCCGATTCTGGCCACAAACTGAACTGGATAAGAACTGAGTCAAGTTTCCCAGAAGGTCAACACTGAAATTAACCACTGAATTTGATGCACTCCAGATCCAGCACCCTCTGAAGAGAATCATGGAGAGAACCAGGTTTGCGGCCTGGGAACCACTGTAATCTGTTGGAAACCAGCATAAAGAACATTTAAGTAGAAAATATGGGTATTTCCATTAAAACTCAAGAAAATGCCTATTATTGCTAATGTGATTTGTCATTGATTTGAAAACTTTAGAAAATTGGGTAAAAAGAGAAAATACTCAGGTTATCTATCTTTGTTAAGATTTAATCATAGACCTGAAAAATATCAATAAATCAACTATATAAAGCTCCATCTGGGTTCTTGGTTATTAATATAACCTGTACATTGATACAGAAATTAATAACCACAACTAGGCAGCATCAACTAGTAAAGTTTTAAAAACTATTTGCATAGTTTCTGTGAAAGCATAGAAACACTAGCAATAAACAACATAATTCTGCAGAATCATTTAAAATTAATGAACACTTTATTTCAAGACAAAAGATGTGAGTACACATTGACAGCAGTCTTTGCTGTAGGGGACTTGTGCTGATTCTTATATATAGTTAGTACAGTTTGATAAGATTAATTTATAGAATCTAAAAATGTAATTTAATATATTAAAATTTACATATCATCATCAAGGTTTTGTTTTTTAACCTAATGAAACTATTCTAAGATTTATCTAGAATAATGCATTGGCTATAATATATAATTTTTTTAAAATTCAGCTGAAAAGGACATCTTTACTAGATTTTAAAGATACCAGTTTATAACCTGATAATTAATATGTACTTTTCTGCCCCAAAAGTGGAAAAAATTACTGGAATAAAAGGGAAACTTTAGAAGCATACTCAAGTGTTTGCAAGAAATTTTTAATGTCATAACCCCAGTCTTTGAAGTAAATGACCAATTATTAAGAAAAAAAATGACTTCCTACCTCATGTATTACACAACAATAAGTTCAAAGTGCATTACACATTTTAATATAAAGTATAACATGAAAGAAGTTGTTGGAAATGAATACTTACATTTGCAGGAGGATATTCCAAGCATATCTCAGGAACAGCAGTCACAGGTAGCTCTTCCTTCCTCTCAGCTGGACACTGGTCTTCAAGTACTGCATGGTCCAAGTTGTCAGAATCACATCAACTCTACAAAACAAGGGGGGTGACTGGACAAACCGTGATCTCACACAAATGCCACAGCAATGTCAGCCAGAACAGACTTTAGCAAGGACCCTTGCCGGCCACCATCTGGCCCACTGCGGGCCGCCACCACCCTTAAGAGCAAAGCTGAGTGCTATTGTTTCTTTTCTTTTTTTTTTTTTTGAGACAGGGTCTCACTTTTTTGTAGTTCAGGCTGACCCTGAGCTCATCTCTGAACTCACAGCAATCCTCCTGCCTCTGCCTCCCAAGTGCTGAGATTACAGGTGTGAGCCAGCACACCCGGCGCTGTGGTATGTGGTTCTGATTGCTGATATGTGTGAGTCTCCACACCCGGCATTGTTGTATGTGGTTACTGGGGATGGAACCCAGGCCCTTGCGCTTGCAAGGCAGGTGCCGGAACCACTAACCTAAATCCCAGCCTGAGAGCTGTTGTTTCAAATGGCTTGTGTAACCTTCTTGTCTTCCCTTGAAAAGTTTCCTCTTGCCTCACCTGCTTTGAACACACGTGGTGTGTGGGTTCACGCTGCAGGGCAACTCCTGGACAAGTGCAGCCAATTTTCAGAGAATCCCAATACACTCAACTGTTGTTTTATTTCATGATCCACCAGTTGGAAATACTCTACATGTCTTGCGCTCAAATCACTTTCTTGTGACAAAAAAAGACCATAGATGTAGAGGATTTTTGTAGTATCAGGCTTTAATTTCCCATAAATATCTTTTGTTTCCTTATGGAAATATATCACATTTTAGACATCAGAAGACATGGTCCTAATTCGAATATCAACTTGTTGAGTTTTTAAAAAGAAACTCTAACCAGCAGCATATCATAATGTGTTAGTGCTGCAATAATTGCTCAGCTATTTTAAAGACGTGAATTCTGGAAATGGCTTTTCCTCCACGGCGTGTTGTGTTTGCTTTGAGTATCTTGCAGTTACGGAACAGAGCTTTCTGTGTTCCCGTGAAATCAGGTGAGGTCGCCCCGAAGTCTGTCATTTCATTATTTAGGCTGGAAGTGGACGCTTCCGTCTGCCACTAGGGAAGCCCTTACAAAGTGGGAATGCTGCCGCAGGAGTTATGCGTACGTTCCTCCTACCACCCCGAGCTTCACAGTCATCTCCGTGTGAGTTAGTGGCGGCCTCATCGGATGAGGGTGGCTCCCATCCCCCTCCCTTCTGGTCACAGGTGTGACAAGCTTGTGCTGAGCATCATCCTGTGCTGAGCATCATCCCAAGGCAGTTTCTCTAGCAGAAATGTCAGCCAGGACCCCGTCTCTGACTTGACAGAACAAACAGTGTTCCCATGAATGAGTTTGTCTCACCACGAGGAAACACAAGTGAATTTTAGGACAATTTTATGACGTAGCCGGAGATGAAGACACAGTACATGGAACCTGCCTTCTTTCACTCTGAGTGACAGTTTCTTTCATCCATGTGATCATTCCAAGTTCATTCCAAGTGATCATTTCAGTCTTTTGGTTTTTGCTTTATCCGTGCTTCCCTTTTCAGGCCCATGTCAGTACCTGGGCCTCATCCTCCCAGTCAGCCTGTCCCTCGGAGTGGGTTCACTGAAGGTCTTGAACCCTTTTGCCCTACTTGGGTGCCTTCTGGATCAGCCTTCTGCTCTCAGAGTGTCTGTAGTTGAACGATGTCACCCTCGTATGGTTGCGCTTCAGTCATGTTTCAAAGGCTGACTTGCTGTTAAGAGATTTTTCTCTTCTGGGAGGCTGGGGATGCCTGTGCCATCTCAGGACTTCTGCCCTGTCATGAATCACCACGTGAAGGAGTGGAGCACAAGGTCACAACCAAACCTGCAGGAATGCAAAGCACAGCCCCAGGGCCAGTGAAGGATTTAGATTCCCAGAGGCAAATTTCCTGCTTTGACAAAGATTACAGTCACCCGGGACAGAGAACAAAAAAGTAAAATATTAAATACTGTCATTGTTTAATTGAACCATTAATTAAATTGCTTAGCTGAGCCAGCAAGAGAAATATTGTGATTCATCTTCAAAATCTCTACAGTAATGATCATAAATTTGATAAGTGTTTACCTCCTAATACCATCGCTTTGGTGGTTTGGCCAGCACAGCTTTACAAAGGCTTTGTTTGCAACTGGTCTGGAAGTGGGCGATATGGGAGGCAAAAGCGATGTTCAAGGATGTGTCAGAAAACGGGGTACCTGAGCCTGAGCCCCGGTGCAGAGACCAGACTGTGTTGGTCAGCCTTCCCACTGCTGGGACAAATTACTCAGCAGCTGCGCTCACAGGAGGAATAAGTAGCGCATCTAGCTTACAGACTCTGAGTCAGTCTCTGGCCAGCTGGCTCTAAAGCAGAAAGGACAGGGTGGAGCAAGCTGCTCTGTCCATGGTGGCTAGGAAGTAGGGCAGGGCCAGGGCCAGAGAGGAAGAGGATAGGGCCTGGCTGTAAACCCTGAGGCATGCCTCCAGGATCGCCAAGGCACGGCCAGAAGTGCTTCATTAACTGCCTTGGTGGCTCCCGGGCAGGTAGTCAGTCTAGCTCAGTGGTCGAAGCCTGTGGCTTGATGATGACAGTATCTCTGACTGACCGAGTCCTCGATCTCAGACTCCGCCAGTGGGTGAGTGGCTGGTGTGAGGCTGGTCTGGGGCCGGAGGCCCCGCTACAGAAGGTCTTGAATGCCCATTCTTTTATTTGGTCAGTGACTGAGTACTGACCAGCAGGCTATTGCTGAGCGAGGACAGGCTTGGTACTGTTCCTGTCCCTGGCTACAGGCAGCCGATGCAAAAATCTGAGTCCTAAGCCTACAAGACACTGATGTGTCAAAGGACGAAGGACCAAGAAGAGAGGTTCCCAGATCCGGGTGGGGCCAATGAGCCGCGTAGGGCCAGCTTTGCTAGACAGAGGGGGCAGTGCCAGGCCCTGCAGTACAGAAGCAAGATGCAGCTACAGGGGGGGTGGGTGGTTTGGAGTGGCCATGCATCATGCCAGATAGACAGAGGCAAACCAGAATCCAGAGTGGGAGTGGAGGAGAGGGTGGGACTTTGATAAGCAGATCCCACAAGGCAGACAGTCAGATGCTGGACACCTGCAGTAATGAAGGGACTATAGAAACATCATGCTCCGAAAGAGAAATAGTTCACACCATGAACTTGAGGGTGGGGCCAGTGGTGCACCTTTCTGCTATTTCTATCTGTGTGTGTGTGTGTGTGTGTGTGTGTGTGTGTGTGTGTGTGTGTATGTGTGTGACAGGGTGTCACCACAGAGCCCTCGCTGGCTTTGGACTCGTGGCCATCCTCCTGCCTCAGCCTCCCAAGTGCTTGGCTGTAGATGTGCACCATCATGCCTGGCTCATTACTTCTGTTCTTTAGATACTCTTACAACAAAGCAGTTGATGAAGAGTACAAGTCCGGTCCCTCTGCGTATGAGTTCACATTCTGTCCATTGCCACACTGTGGGTAGTACTGACATTTATCACAGTGCTAAAAGATCTGCCTTGGCACTGTCCACAGGGACGGGGTGGTGCTGGAGCCACTAGGCATGTCTGACCCTTGTCCCCCCTTATTCTGACCCTCCAATGGACGAGCCCTTGACCTCCCTTGCTGGGCATCCTGCACATGTCACATGGAAAGAATTCCATAGAGATTTGTGCAGTGAATACTACATACACAAGTGCATGAATTCACCTAAGATTCAAGAGAGTTGACTGCAAAGATAAAGCTGAATTTTCTATTTTTTCCTTGTTTCCAGATATCTCAAAGTCAGGACATCTGCCATTCTTAAATATTTTTGAGATGAACAGATGATAAAAAACCCGAGACAGACTTTGTGAAGATAGGAATGGATTCGGGGGGGGGCAGGAAAAGGGAGGAAGGAAGTTAAAGGGCTGTGTGTGCCTCAGTATCCCATGATGACTGTGTCACTACGTCTCACACACATGTGCTGATGAGGATATTTTAACTGCAATCAAAAGTGACGGACTTGTTGGTGGCTGTTTCTGACGTCAGCCAGACCAAGGTGAGAATCAGTGCTCTCTTCACTGGCACAGGGCCGGGGCCGGAACACACAGAGCCGCAGAGTCCACGGTGTTCCCTCCCTCTTGCCAGGGGGTCCTGGAGCAGCTGGGCAAGAGCTCAGGTCTGTCCTGGTCACTGGTTGTCCACTGAGGCCTGTGCAGGTTGTTTCTACAGCATCCATGAGTGAAGCCAGCCTTAAGGAGACATGCATTTAGGGTTCTGAAGCAACATCAGGTGGCTGAACTAGGTACGACTCAGGCTGAGCATTCTTTGTCCATCATGGCGGCCACACTTCCTTCATAGAAAGGCTCCTGTGACTTCCTTTGATGTCTAAACCCAGCGATAACAAAGTCATCCTTCAAGTGTCTGCAGAGACTCTAGGGAAACTCAAAGAGCCCGACAGTGGCAGATTTCTTACAAGCCTCTCTGGGAGGAGAGCCTGACTTCCTGGAATGCCAGGTTGGGGAGCACACCTGTGGGCCAGAGCCCAGCTCCAGAGCACAAGACCACAACTGTCTTCATGTCCTGGAGCCTGTCATAGCAGAATCAAACTTTCCAGATGCCATCTGAAGTCTCTTAGTGGCCAGCAAAAACTCAGAAGCGAACACTCAAGCAAGATTGCAAAATAAGCGGTTTATTGAGAGCCAAAGCTCTCCTTCCTCCCCACACTTGTGCACCTGTCTCTGCAGTTATAAGGTGCTGTGCCTGTGGCCAGAGGGCGGGGCGAGGTGAGCTGGGGAGATCTCGGAGTAAGTGTACCCTGTCTCCACTGTCCAAGTACTCCAAGCTGTCCTCATGCTACCCTGACTCCAGAGACTGAGCCGGTCCCTCCTCTGCCCGCCATGCGGTTCTGTCCCCGGCCAGTGACCTGCAGTGGTGCCCAGAGAAACATCCTCAGGCCCTCACACACGGAGCCTGGTGGCCACTTGCCCCTTGCAAACTCTACATCCTGTGCTGCAATCCCTGCCATCTGTCTGTCTTGTGGTTATCCTTCTGGGTGGGTGGCTGCAGCCTCTGTTGATAATGCCTGAAACTCAGAAGGCAGAGTCTGAAAGAGATGCAGAAGGAAGGGGCACTGGCTGCCCCTAGCAGCCCCAGCAGCCCCGTGTTTGGTGGTGCAGGACTCTGGAACTTCCCAGCCAGCGACAGCCCCATCTGGCCTCCGCTGTCTCCAGGGGGGGCTGTGCCTCCCAAGCAGCAGTGGCACAGGCCTGGTGTCATGAGAAAAGAATCCACAGGTCTGTAAACTTGCTATTTTTAGGCTGCTGGAGACTTGAGCTGGTTTCCCGAATGTCGTAACACCCACATCTTTTATTGAACAGGGCCTTGAAAATATACAAGCTGTGTCTCCAATCTACTCTGATCTTTAGGCAGGTTTAAGATACGGGGCAGCTAATTCCCAAAGACAAATAGTCAGCCTCTCCCCTCAGCTTTCCCGATGCCCAAAGCCCGGTGCCCGATGCCCGGCTGTCTTCTGCAATCCTGGTACTCACCCAACCCCAGGGGTGTGCCATTAATAGCTGGCCATGAAGCATTTTCTCCAGCGAGGCCTGCCGAGGCCATGGGCTGCTGTCAGTGCCAGGCCCTAGGTCAGCCCAAGGAATGCCGCCGCCCGAGTTTCCGAAGGGGGCTCTGCCCAGTGTCCCCAGGTGAAGGCAGAAGTTGTTCATTCCTACTCAGTCTGCTGAGCTAGGCAGGCCTGTTGCCCCGCCCCTCACTCCCCGGGCTCTTCTTCGACTCTGTGGCATCTCTGAGGACTGTCCCCATCCTCAGTGGCCTCCTGACCGTCTCCATGCCCCTTCCCTTGCCCTGGGGCACAGAGAACAGTTCAGTAGAAGGTATCAATTTCACCTCCAGTGCCCAACTTCCTCTTCCCCTAGGCAGCGCTGGGGTGTGATGTGGGCACCAGCCGTGGCACCTTCCCCGAGGGCAGTGGCTTTGGCCAATCAGCTGAGAGTAGAGATGTCCCAGTGCCCTCTCCCAGGTCCTGGCTCGAACAATAGAACAGACATCCGAGGGCCTGGGCACAGAGGAGAGAAGAGTCAGAGAAAGAAGAACTATTAGCTTCAATTGTCGGTTGTTGTCTATGTGAGGTTTTCCCGGCCGGAGAGGGTGACGCGCAGAGTCAAGCACAGACCCTGGGGAAGGTTTCTGGAACTTCCGATTTATTCAGGCTTAAGTGTCACATATATAGCAAAAGGTCACAGGGTGGGGTGAAGGCTAGGAGGAAGGGAGGGTCTATAGGTTTGACCTAGGGTTTTGCCCAATAAGAAAACTTTGTGAGTGGGTGGTCTATATGGCATTAGCTGTGGGGGAAGGTGAGGCCATGGCTGAGAGACAAGAGGGGTGGGGCTACCAAGATGGCCGCTGACAAGGTTCAATGCATGGGAGTGAGTGTGCTCAAGCCCCTAAGGGTCTCCGAGTCTGCAGGGAGACAGTCTCAACCTTTAGGCTCAGGAGACAGGCACACAGTTCACTTGCCCTAGTCGACTTGAAGCTCTCCCTTATTCTATGAGCCAGTGTGGGAGAGAGAGAGCTGCCCCTTCTGTACCTGGGAAATGGGCTGGATGCAGGGGCAGAATGTGATTCGCTGATTGCTTCCCATTTCAGTTAGAAGAAGAGACAAGCAGAAGCCCGGGAGAGTGGAGAAGCGCAAGCTTCTTAGGAAGCTGGGAGAAAGGCCGGGCACTGCCACCCCAGGGACAGGTTCTCAGTGGGGTCACTCGTTCTCATCTCCGGACGGGAGGGCTTCAATGTGCGGGATCCCGAGGACCGGTCAGCAGGATGAACTCCGTCCTGCAGATGAGGAAAAGGAGACTGGAGCAGTGAGCTGGTCTGCACAGGCAGCACAGCCCTGGATGCTCCGCTCAGCCCTGCTGGCGGCACTGCCCGGCTCTAAGAGGAGAGCTTGGCATCGAGAGCAGGCTGCATGCTGCATACAGCTTCTGAACACGGGAAGCATTCGCAGTGTCTCCCTGAGATGGCACAGTGCATTCATGCACCAGAGCCGTCACCCGTGTGCATCACAGCGTGCCAGTCCTCCGGGAGCCCACATGGTGGGGGTGGGGGCAGGGTGCTGTCACCCAGATGCTGACCTCAGGGGAAGGGGAGCAAAGTGCTGCTGGAAGCGTCCGAAGCGCCTGATGTGCAGCAGGAACACTCGATCACTGTTCCCTGCTGTGGGCTCTGACCAGCGTCAGACAGCCAGCACAGAGAGGGAACGGGGAGACTTCGCTGAGTGAGTGGCAAGTGCCAGGGCCAGGCTTCTCCTGACGGACTGTGCGTTAGTGGTCCTTTTACACTGATTACATCTACTTTTTTCCTTCGTTCCCTTCTTCCTTCCTTGCTTCCTTCCTCCCTACCTTCTTCCTTTTTTTGAGACAGGGTCTGACCGTGTAACTCAGGCTGACCTCAAACTTACAGCAATCCTCCTGTTTCAGACTCCTGAGTGCTGAGATTATAGCCATGCACCACTATGCCTGGCAGT
The DNA here is from genome assembly GCA_004026965.1 of Petromus typicus. Taxonomy (NCBI): domain Eukaryota; kingdom Metazoa; phylum Chordata; class Mammalia; order Rodentia; family Petromuridae; genus Petromus; species Petromus typicus. The sequence continues at coordinate 3,807 of PVIR01009904.1, read as the reverse complement.
ATCTATATACTTTTCAAATGTAATTAAAGGAGGCTTTTCTCTTATGCCAGGAGTGCAGGCCACACAGTGAACCAACCATCAACATCAAGTGCTACTACCCTGCGCTTCTTGTGCAGGGCGCAGCTTCCAGCTTTGCCCTCAGCGCCAACCCTCCCCAGCCTCCTGAGTGGAAACCTAGAGCTGCTTTCCCTCTCTCCCTCACCCATGTTGAATCAATTACAGAGCCCCGATGATCTTACCTCCTGGATATCCTGTGGCAGGAGCGGAGCTGTGTGTTAGCCAGACCCAGTTCCTGTTTGTCTGGGCTCTGGAAGGCACTGTGTTTTCCAGACCCTCAGGTTAGGTGGGGGATGGTAAAGCAAATAGCTCAGTTCGCGCGGAGGTTGGGAACCAAAGCAGGATATAGTTCCTGAGAAGGAGGGGAAGGGCGTGGATACCAAGCTGAAAGCCTCATCCCCAGGACCTGGCAAACCTCATCTCCAGTGACGAGTGTGTGGCTCTGTGCGGCAGGGGGCGGGCTGTTTGTCATCACTGAAAACTCAAAATTGTTTGCCGTCCCTACTCTCGGTGGCTCCCGGAGCCAATGGAGTTGACCTTCTGCCCTGATCACCACAGCTTCCAGAGGCACGTCTGGACATGGCATAAATCTTCCAAAAGAGCCACTGAAGTGCTGTAACATGACACCCAGGGTCTGGCCAGTGCCTCCACCTTGATGTATTTCCGCTGCCAGGGATGGGTCCTAGCCCTCAAAGCCCTGGGCGTTCAGCTTCTCTGTCTCACCCTCCCTCTGAGGGTGATCTCTGCCTCTTCCAGAATCAGTGCAGCAGCCACACACTCTGTGATTACATCGGCACTGTGTTGGGCCCCAAGTGTGCACCTGACATATGGCACAGATGCCCAACGCCTCGTTCTGATGGTGAAGAACTGCTGCGACACTGCCGAGCATCCACATGGAGACACGTGCGACTGTGCATCAGCTTGACCGGATTAGGAGCTGCCTGCTAGATTAGTGCAGCGCAGTTCTCAGTGTGTCTGTGGATGACTGACATGTAGGCCAGCCAACCCGGGCAAGAGCCCCCCTGGATATGGGTGGTTCTGTCCAATAGGCTTGTCGTTCGGATAGAATGAAAAGGGAGAGAAGGAAGTGTCCTCCTTTTAGAAGAGTCTCATCTCCACTGATGGCCTTGGACTCTTGTTTCCGGTCTCTTCGTCTAACAGTGCAAACTCACACAGGCCACTCTGCAGGGAGCTTCAGGCCTTGGCCTCCGACTGGCGCTGCGTGCTCAGCCCCCTTGCGCCATGGCTTCCATCTTCTTGGAGTAAGCAGCCGCTGAAATGCTTCCAGCTTCTTAGGGCACGGATGACCGTGGTGGATTCTCCTGCTTCTGGTCCCGTGACCCTCCCCAATAAACCCTTGCGCAGTTGCACATATATTTTCTACCAATCCTCTTCTTCTAGAGAGTTAACTAACATAGCACAATCATTCCCCACTGTGACTCTCAGCTTCAGAGAGTCATGGAGCAGGAAGGTAGGAAGCTACTTGGCCACTTTGACAGGAAATCAAAGGGCCATGTTATCCCAGTGGGATCACCCGGTTCAGAGTTGATTAGAACCCTGGATTTGACAAAACAGGCTCCAGAAAAACTGACATGCACCAAACTCAGAAGAGACCGGACAGCAGACAGACCTCGGTTCTAACGACACCCACTCCTGGTTCCTACCTTGTTAAAATCTGTCCTATTGGACAGATTTTCAGCAGGACGCATGCCCGTGATCAGAGCAGCAGCAGTTCATGATTACTCTGTACCTCAATTCCACACTCTGTCTTGCACTTAGGGCCTGTGCAGTGCCACTATAGCTGCTCCCATCGGAGGTGGCAGTAATTTCCATGTCAGGGCTCTTGTCAAGGGCTCATCTCTTGCTTTGGCTCAGAAAGTAGCGAAGAAGAAACAGAATACCAGTTCTGAGCCTATGCAAAATGCTTGCTTCATGAAACCTTGTTCAGCCATCTTGACCCACAGGCCAATCAATGGTGACACCCCAGCTGCCAGCCAGCCTGGGGAGGTGGCACCTGGGGCAGCCTGCCTACAGCCCACCCACCTGCTGCCAGCTGCAAGATTGGTGGTGTCTGGCCGAGACACGAACCGTTTACTTAAGCCGCATGTCCTGGGGGCGGCTTGTTAGCAGCAGCAGCGGACTGCTAACAGTGCTCACTTTGGTTTTTGCAGTTACCATATTACCTACTCAGCACCCGGGAACAATCCAGTTTAGGAACTCTGCTTAGGCGGAGGCATTCACATCTCACTGGGCTTCAGAATTTCTCAAGGGATTTGCTTAAAACAGAGATTTCAGGGCTTATCCCTAGAGCTGCACGACTGGACTGGGTAGGAGCCAGGTGTCTGTAGTGCGGCCGGCATGGCTGATTCTGGCATGGCCGCCCCACTGGGTACATACACTTCGTAAATGATCTTCTCGTGGGAACAAATCATGGAACTCATAGTGTAATCTCGGACATTATTCCTTCTCCAGCATGGGAGGGGGCTAGAAAGGGAAAGTTTTGGGCTTCCCTCTGAAAGGCCTTTCTTGCCCAGCATCCCCAAGACCATATTTTACTTTCAGTATTGCTTATTGGTTTAGATTAAGAAATACATGGCATCTAATGTACATAGCAAGACTGAGGAGCAGAAGCATAAATAACAAAACCCTGCTTCTAATTACGGAATGTTGTCTGGCGGCTGATGAGTCGTTACGGGGATTAGTTAAAGGCAATCGGCAAAACAGCGAGCGAGGCACCAGGGTGAAAGTCCAGGTGTTGGAAGAAGTTGACAACGACAACCTGTGCCCTGTGAGCTGGCAAGGTGGCGCCCCCAGCTCACGCCCCTCCAGCCTGTTAGCTGTTAGTCATTCACCACTGTTTGCCAGATGGTCCTGGAGCATCACGTGGTGGAGAAAATGACACAGATTCCTCTCCCAGGAGACATTTTGAGCGGTGGAGGAGACACAGATGATGGGGACAGGAGGATGTGGTGGGTGTTGTGTCCCCTGATACCTTGGAGTTTTTGCTGCCTGTGTCTGCCTGTAACCTCATTTAGAAACAAAGTCTTTGCAGATGTTACCTGGTGAAGAGACAGTCATCGGGCTATGTCCTCATGCAACACAACCAGTGTCCTTCCAGAGAGGGCCAGACTCAGAACACCATGAGACATCCAGAACAGAGGCCAGTGAGTGTCTGGGAGCCAGCCGATGCCACGGAAAGAGGGCAGGATGGACCAGAGCAGTGGCGGCCAGGCTATGGAAGGGGCACAGAGGGAGGGGCAGAGACTGTACTTCCGCAGAGCTACTCAGACGCCTCTGACATGTGACAAAGAGGAGGGGAAGCAGCCACGTGGGCGTCCAGACAAAGAGCGTGTCACACAGCTACAGTGGCGTGTGCTGGGTCCCTGGGTTAGTGGTGTGCCTTCAGAGCCAGTGGGGAGCAGCAGGGAGGAGAAGGGACAGTGAAGGGACCTGCAGATTGCAGTGAAGTGTGACATTTGGCAAAGAAAGCAAGCCAGTGGCAGGTTTGGAGTGAAGATTGCTGTGATCTGATTTTTATAGTCACACTTTTTCTGTTTTCAAGGATCACTCGGGCTGCTGAGTGGGGTAAATGGAGAAGGGCGAAATACTGGCGTGTGGGAGGCCAGCTGGTAGGTGCTGTTTTAAAAGAGGCTAGAAGGGGCCGGGGAGTTAGCTCAGTGGTTCCGGCGCCTGTCTCGCAAGCGCAAGGACCCGGGTTCGATTCCCCGGTAACCACATAACAATACTGGG
>PVIR01009903.1:39108-51563 GCA_004026965.1 Petromus typicus | reverse complement strand
GTGTGGAGACCCACACCCAGCAGCAACCAGTACCACATACCACAGTGCCGGGTGTGGTGGCTCACGCCTGTAATCCCAGCACTCGGGAGGCAGAGGCAGGAGGATTGTGATGTGAGTTTGAGGCTGAGCTCAGGGCCAGCCTGAACCACAAAGCGAGACCCTGTCTCCAAAAACCTAAAAAAAAAAAAAAAAAAAAATCTGTCCTTGCCTGTGCAGCTGTGGAGGGAGGGACTGAGGTGGCAGCTGTGAGTTAAGTGTGAGCACAGCGTGCTGCCTTCTCTCGGCCCAGTCCTCGGTCTGATGTGAGGAGGCGTTCCAGGAGAGGTCTTGGGTTTGTCTGTGGCAGGAAGAATTTGTAACGCCAGCTGCTTGGTGTGCCTCGGAGCCAGCCACCAGCTCCTGGGCCCACGCTGGCCAGGCCTGAATCCTGGCCTGCCATTTCAGATTGTCAGGCTGGGGGCAAGGGACATCATCACGTGTATCTCTGTCTCTTCCTATGTCACTGAGGGTTTTGGGGGGTCCAGAGGGGGATTACAGACACTGTGGGGGCAGCAATATAATGTTGCATGGGGAGCAGTTTGGTAACAGCGGGCAGGGAAGGAGGAGCAGACAAACTGGAGTGGGGTCCGCTGGACCGGGCTGTCATGTAGGATCTGCTTCTGAGTGTGGCTCGCATCATGCTGTAGAGCACTTTGGCCCCTATTACTCAGTTAGTAGTTGAAGAAGATCCAGATCCGGTGTGTACCGCCAGAGTACAGAAAGGGCTGAGGCTGTGTGGTCTCGCAGCACGCTGAGGGCCAGCCCTGCCATGGCTGTGCAGAGACGCCCAGCGGGTGGCAGGTGGAGGGCAGCCCTGTGTCGGGAATGGCATGGTAGCGTCTGAGGGCCGTGTGGTAGACCCGTGAGTGCTTGTTCTCATGTGCGAACCTGGCCTGAAAGGTGGCGTCTGGAAGGCTCTGGAGAGTGCTTACCGGGCAAATAGAGCTCAGGTAGAGTACAAGACACTCTTGCTGGACAGCACGAGCACAACGGGGTCGTGCCCTCAAAGTTCATGATTTCCATACAGATGAATAAATCTTAGCATCATGAATGTTTTTCTCTTTCAGACTCAAGAAACTCGAGAGATCTTACATTTCCACTATACCACGTGGCCTGACTTTGGAGTCCCTGAATCACCAGCCTCGTTCCTCAACTTCCTTTTCAAAGTCCGCGAGTCGGGGTCTCTCAGTGCGGAGCATGGCCCCATCGTGGTGCACTGCAGCGCCGGCATCGGCAGGTCTGGGACCTTCTGTCTGGCTGACACCTGCCTCTTGCTGGTGAGAAGCCTCTGAGGTTCCCGGAGAGATGTGCGTTTGAACCCACTTCCCTGGCACAGCTCCCTGGTTAAGGTCCCCACACGTGCACTCCTCAGACGACAACAGCTTCGACCTTTGCTTTTTTTTTTTGTTTCTTTGTACTGAGGATTGAGCCCAGGGCCTTTACTGAGCTCCCTCTCTTTTTGGCTTTTATTTTGAGACAGTCTCACAGATTTACTAGTTGCCCAGGCTGAACTAGAACTTGTGGTGTGTCACCACACCGAACTTTGACTTCTGCTTTTTTTTGTTGTTTTTTGGGGGTTTTTTTTAGGTTTTTTGAGACAGGGTCTCGCTTTGTGGTTCAGGCTGGCCCTCAGCTCAGCCTCAAACTCACATCACAATCCTCCTGCCTCTGCCTCCCGAGTGCTGGGATTACAGGCGTGAGCCACCACGCCCGGCACTGTGGTATGTGGTACTGGTTGCTGCTGGGCGTGAGTCTCCACGCCCAGTATGGTATGTGGTTACTGGGGAATCGAACCCGGGCCCTTGTGCTTGCAAGACAGGCACCGGAACCACTGAGCTAACTCCCCGGCCCCCTTGACTTCTGCTTTTAACAACTTCATAATAGAGTTTGCCTTAAACAGCTCTTTGTGGAATCTGCTCCGAGTGTTAAAGTGGAGTCCAGGTGGCGAGAGGCTTTCTTTCTTGTTCAGAATTGTTTCAATCCTGTGCCCAGCTTTGCTGCAGTTCCTGGATTCCTCTGCCTGCTCCTCTGTGGTTTTCTTTTTTTTCTTTTTCTTTCTTTCTTTTTTTTTTGAGACAGGATCTCGCTTTGTAGATCAAGCTGGCCTTGAACTCAGCCTCCAACTCATAGCAATCCTCCTGCCTCTGCTTCCTGAGTGCTGGAATTACAGGCATGAGCTACTGTGCCCAGCACTCTGGTATGTGGTACTGATTGCTGGTGGGTGTGAGTCTCCATGGCCAGTATTGTATGTGGTTACCAGGGATCAAACCTGGGTCCTTTTGCTTGCAAGGCAGGCACCGGAACCACTGAGCTAAATCCCTGGCCCCCTCTGTGGTTTTCTAAAAACAAGAGTGCTCCTGCCACAGAAAGCACAAGTAGTGTTTGTTGTCCTGGAGAGTTGGAGCTGGCTGAATCTTGTCTCCTGTCTGACTTTCAGATGGACAAGAGAAAAGACCCTTCGTCTGTGGACATCAAGAAGGTGCTGCTGGAAATGAGGAAGTTCCGGATGGGGCTGATCCAGACGGCCGACCAGCTGCGATTCTCCTACCTGGCTGTGATCGAAGGTGCCAAGTTCATCATGGGAGACTCCTCGGTGCAGGTCAGCTTTGCTTCTGCTGGATCCAAGTGCAGGGACTTTGGCTTTTGCTCCCTCATTGCTGTTTGTTTTGAGGCTCCAGGGATCATATCCATGCCTCTGCAAGCTGGGCAGGGGCTGTCGGGTGTCAGAGTTCCCACGCTGTCGGGGGTCAGAGGAAATAGCTGACTTCATATTTAAAATAGCCGAAAAGTTGTCTAGATGTTCGCCAGGTCCCAGTTTCTACCGTTGAAGTGCTCATCTGGAGGGCACTGATTGGACACAGACCTAATTGTCCAAAGATTTCACTTCCAATTGCGTGGCTGGGGCAGAGAAGCCGAGAGCCCCTTGCCAGCCCGAGAGGAGGGCAGGTTTCCTGTCAGGCGGTGCTGGACACTAATGCGTTCCATTTCTGCCCTTCCAGGATCAGTGGAAGGAGCTTTCCCACGAGGATCTGGAGCCCCCACCTGAGCACGTGCCGCCTCCTCCCCGGCCACCCAAACGGGTGGAGCCATACAATGGCAAATGCAAGGAGCTCTTCTCAAACCACCAGTGGGTGAAGGATGAGGCGGAGGAGGACAAAGATGGCCCCGTCAAGGAAGAAACGAGAACCCCCTTCAGTGTCCCCTGCAGCGTGGACAGGTAATGTGAGAGCCATGGGCTGGTAGGGGTGAAGGGAAGCAATACATGTTGGTCACAAGAACCGGGGCTGCAGCCTGCCCTCTGCATCCCCTTTGGAAGTTCAGCCACCTTGGAGAGCGGCCCCTCTCTGATAGGATGCCTCTTCTGAGCAGTCCACAGTGGCCCCCAGGCCACTGGCTTCCATAGGGTCCTAGCGCCACCTTGTGGTGCTCGTTGGGATTGGGCTCATTGTAACAGGGTCTTTCTGCCCAGTGATAACAGTGCCCATCTCAAGCCCCCGGGGTCCAGAAATGTAATGTCCTGCCAGGCATGGTGATGCTTTCCTGTGATCCCAGCACCCAGGAGGCAGAGGCAGGAGGATTGCCATGGGTTTGAGGCCAGCCTGAGCTACGTAGTGAGACTATCTCAAAAAAAAAAAAAAGTAGCTGACCACATAGCTTCAGTCCCCGTTAGGGACCTTGGGGACTTAGCCCTCCTGTGTGTTAAAATTCATTGCATTGTGCTTCCTTACATCGGCACACACCTCACTGAGCACCTTTTGATGTGCAGAGTCCTGAATAAAACTGGCACGTGTCCCCTGGTCTGTCGTGGACCATCTTGTTGGCAGCGCAGCAGACTTGGGGTGTCCTGTGGTGGGTGCTGAGTGTCGGAGCAGACACCTGTAGGAAGAGGTGCTGCAGGGAAGCTGGGAGGACAGCTGGCGCGGGTCTGGATACCTGCTTTATGGAGGAAGTTTTAGGGTGTTTTAGGTTTTGTCTTAGGAGTATGTGCATCCTGCAGCGAGTCTCAGCCAAGCACAGAGACGCGGCGGCGGGTGCTGAGCGCCCTCTGCAGTGGTGAGAAAGCAAACAGTGAGGGCAGCAGGGGTGAGGGGAGCACTACATACACGCTGCTCCTGTTAGAGGAGATCTGGGTGCACCGCCTGGCCGGAGGTGGGCCTGGCCGGAAGCGGGAGCGGCACAGCTTCTCAGAGACCTGGTGGCCCCGCACTCCCCCCTGGCACGCTGGGATAAGAAGTGGGCCTCGGCCGATGCTGGCTGGCACAGGCAGTGTCACCAACACGTTCCGAGGAGAACTGCTCCATGGTAGTGTCCTTGTGTCTGTCTCCCCGCGGTGACTGACCCATCCCCCTCCTCAGCAGGACCCAAGACACCGAGATCAGAAGTCGGACGGCGGGCGGAGGTCAGCGCAGCACCCAAGCCAGCTTTCCTGCCAAGGGCCAGGCGTCGCCGCCCACGGAGGGAGAGGAGCAGGAGCACGCGCCCCCGCCCTGGAAGCCCCTCCTGCTCCACGTGTGCGTGGCCGCGGTGCTCACGGCGGGCGCGTACCTCTGCTACAGGGTGTGCTTCCACTGACCGCCGCGGCGCGGCGCAGCGAGCGCAGGAAGCACTGGCCGCAGCCGGGTGCTGGAGTGCACTTCTGCGGGCGTCTGAGCCAGTCTCGGAAGGCGCGGACCAAGGTGTTTCAAGACTACAGCTGCGGAAGGGCTCGAGAGAAGTCAGGATTGCTGCACTGGGGTTTTAAGGAGCCCTGCGGTCCCAAGAATATAAGAGTCTAATCTCAGGGCCTTAACCTATTCAGGAGTAAGTAGAAAAAAATGCCAAATACGCATCTCTCTTTCTCTCTCTCTCTCTATCCCTCCCTCCTCCCCTCTCTTCTTCCCCACCTTCTCTCTCTCTCTGCCACTTTCTCTCTTTTGTTGTTCATATGTTTTTGAAAAACAGAATTACAACATATTGTTGTTTTTAACCTTTATAAAAAGCAGCTTTTTGTTATTTCTGGAAAAAGGACTAGGCACTTACAAAACTTTGTTGTACCCTTACTAGGTGGTGTAATGAGATACACGATTTATATTTGATTCCCAGGGAAAGAACCCCAAACTTTTACGAATGTAAACTTCTTGGAGAAGAGGGTTAGGACACTGGCGCGGGCCTCTCAGCCGTGCGCGCCCTGAGGCCGGACAGTGCCTGTCAGCTTTCCTGCTCTGAGAAGAGAGCACCAAGCCCGGCTTCCGCTTTGCTCAGGGTGGCCCTGCTCCTCTTCCTCCAGCCCTTCCTTGTGACAGCCATCTTGCTCATGCACGGCCCTCCCCACCCCGTTCCTCAAGGTTCGCCCCAGGCTGGCTGCTGGCATTCACCCCCTGGTTTCCACCTCACTTGGAGAATAAGTGCCATTTCGGTAAAAACCCACACCTTAGAAGTGTGCTGTGGTACAGGAAGGGGCGGGACGGGGTAGCCTTAGCAACCACGGAAAATGTCTGGCAAGACTTTTTTATCCTTTGAAATACTTGACCGCTTTCTAGGTAGCCCTCTTGGAGTGTGTCAGATAATTTAGCAGAATGCCAACATTGTCTCCATAGGGGTGACTGGGGGAGGAGATCGTCAGAAAGCCGCGCCACCCCCGGCCCCTGTGCTGGCAGCTCCCTCGGAGGTGGGTGTGGCCGGGGTCATGGTGAGGCAGTCAGCTCTGCCGTGTGGTCTGGGCTCACCCAGAATGTTTGGTTTCATTCCAGTTCCTGTTCAGCAGCAGCACATAGCCTGACCCTCCTCCATGCTCTCACCCAGTATCCGCCTCTGCTCTCAGAGCTGCGCCGGGCTAGCAGCCATGCTGTGGTAGGTAAGGGCTGCTGGACAGCGCCGAGAGCCGGCCCGGAAGTGCCTGCTCTGGCTTAGACCCCTCCCTGGGCTGTGTGTCTCCTCCTCCTCCTTTTGCTGCCCATCCCCCTTCCATATGTCCCAAATCGAGGACCATTTTTTGAAAAGAGCGAAGGAGAGGACCGTGGTGGCACAGGGTGGCGGCCCTGTCATCTCAGGCTCTCCCAGCCGAGTCCTCCCCCACGGGGTACACACCACCTTCTCCCAGAGGCCATGTTGCCTGCATGGACTAAGCCTCTCCTCTTTATTTATTTTTAATATTTCTCCCAAGGGTGTCCATACTGCACTAGCATTTCCTTAAACCAATAATGTATTCAAATTTTTTTATGTCAGCCTGCATCAGGGGCATTATCAAAAAGTACAATAATAAATCCTCAGGTAGTACTGGGAATGCAAGACTTTGCCGTGAGCCTGCTGCGTGAGCCCAGTGCTGGGAAGGAGGACGGTTGTAAGCAGTCGTTGTGTAGTGATGTTGTGGGTACCGTGAGAAGATAGAACAATGCTGTAATATATGATGAACACTTGGGTATTTAATAAGATACATGATGTAAGGTGACTTTGTCCCAGGTCTTCTCCTCCCCCATTATCCACTAGACCTTGTTCTCGATCACAGCTTTCCCTGTGTGTATTAGAATGCATGTACAGTCTCCTGTGTCCCCATGAAATACCATGTGCTTGAAACGAGAAACTTAGGTTCCCGCTTACTAATGTGCCCGTGTCCAAGTCTGGTCCCCCTCTGCATGATCTGACCATTACATGGCTGTGGTTCCTAAGGCTGTTGCTGAAGTAACCGCCGTTCAGCAAGAGAGCGATGATGTTTTCCAGTAGCAAATCGTGGCCTAATTCCTGGCCTGACACTCTCACTTCCTGGTGAGGCCCAGCCCACCCTGGCCCAGCCGGGTCCACTGTAACTGAGACATTCCAGGGGTACGGCCAGCCATGTGTGCACCTCACGCCTGGACACGTAGGCAGGCGAGTCCTGGCCTCCTTTGGCGCTGGCCTCTTCCACTCCAAGTCCCTGCTCTCCCGGAGCAGACCGAGGCGTGGAAGCGAGGCAGCGCGGGAGCCTCCCCCGGAAGCCCGTGTGCCAGTCCCCAGCGTACGCCGTCCGCGTCTGGCCCGCCTGCCCTTGAGCCCCGTGGGGACTGATGGTGCTCACGACTCTTCCTCGAGAGGAACTTCACACCTCCACCTTCGGTGGCTCTTTAAACCAGAAACAAAAGGCAGCTGTGGCTCCCGAGCTGCTCCCTCGCCAGCATTTTCACATTTTGCCTTTCACGTGGGAGAAGCCAGAATGGGCGATGCCGGGCAGGGCCTCGGTGAGGCATGGGTGCGCGCGGTGCCGGTGCGGGCCTCCTGAGTCGGGCTCGTCCTGTGGGGCCCTGTGTCTGCGCGGTCTGCGGGGTGTGTGCCGACAGCAGCCTTGCGGGCGGCTGTCCTGGTCTAAGCTCCGTCTCCTCATGCACATGTCAGAGAGGTAGCGAGCTGCTCTGCTATATGCCTTAAGCCAATATTTACTCATCCGGCCATTGTTTTTTTTACAGTGGCAGAGAATAAACCATTTATACAAAAAGAAAAACAAAAAAAGTCAGGTGTTCGGTATAATACCTTTTCAGGTGTGTGTACACGTGGGTGCATGACCGGGTGGGTGGGGCGTGTCTCAGGGTCTTCTGTGACCTCACAGAACTGTTACACTGTACAGGTTTCCAACTTGCCATATAAACGATGGGATTGCGTTTCAGTTGCAACAATAAAAACTTCTTTTTTTCTAAAGAACTTGGCTTTGGGGTGCTTCCCATTTCTTTGCTTAATGGACCCAAACAGAAAGGCCACTGTTTCCCTCCGTCCGCGCTGATGGGAAGCAGATGGTTGGTCAGGCGGTCAGTGTCCTCCGGGGTTCTTGGCACCCCAGGCTGGAGGGTGCTCACGCACTGGCAAGCCATGTGCCCCAGGCCTCTGCCCATTGCCTTCGGTCCGTGCACCGGGGTCCCTACCACCCCGACCGTGCAGGGCCTTTGGGTGCCTGAGCGGGACTTAACATTCTGACCACCCAGCCAGTCAAACACAGGGGTCCCCACGTGTCAGTATGGGAATAAAGTCACACCCGACACAGGATGGACCGAGAAGTTAAAGTGAGATATAAACAGTCTTTTGTGGACAGAACTAACCCAGTCTTCCCAAAGGGATGTTTTGACTTCCTATTCTGAAGTTATTTGAGACTTGTACAGTATTGCCAAAATACCAAAGAACTCTCTTCCAGCCTCCACGGATCCAGGCTGTGACCTCCCAGCAGGCCCCCCATGGCTGAGAAACAAGTGCAGCTGTGGCCGTGTGACCTCAGCACGCCACAGGAGCCTGGGCACGCGGACAGCAGTCAGTCCACCGTCCCATGGCAGGTGCGGATATGAAGAAGGGCAGCAGGCTTTTGAGAACAGGCTGGGTGCCTGTGTGGAAAAAAAGAAGAAAGATCCAAAGTATGACCTTGGGACAGAAATTCAGGGGGGCAGAAGGCCACGCCCCGGGGTGGAAGCCTGGTAGACCTGAACCGCCCTCCTCCCCATGTCCTCACTTGTAACAGTGTCACATAGTCAGGTTGGGAGAAGCACCAGGCACAGGGCTGAGTCCCTGACAGGCCGGGGGGGGGGGGGGGATAGCCACCATCTACTTTTTTTAAGGGAAGTAAAACACCCAGTAAGATAGCTTTTTAATTGAAATTTCAGAAATTGGAGCATAAGAACAACGCAAATAGGGCCGGGGATATAGCTCAGTGGTTCTGGCACCTGTTTTGAAAGCGCAAGGACCTGGGTTCGATCCCCAGAAACAACATAACAATACTGGGCGTGGAGACTCACACCCAGCAGCAACCAGCACCACATACCACAGTGCTGGGCGTGGTGGCTCACGCCTGTAATCCCAGCACTTGGGAGGCAGAGACAGGAGGATTGCTATGATGTGAGTTTGAGGCTGAGCTCAGAGCCAGCCTGAACTACAAAGCAAGACCCTGTCTCAAAAAAAAGAAGGCAAATAAATATGAAGTTAGACCAAAAACACATAATATATACAGGAAGTTGAAAGAACACGTTGAATTTACAGAGCCCTTCAGTGCCGCTGCTGACAGCACTATTCCATGTTATTAGCAGAGGCGTCTCAGGACAAACGACTTCTTTTAAGAACACACTTAAATAGCAAACAAACATTCTTACTTTAAAACAACATGTTCAGTGGAGTCTTTCTTCAAACCAACTCCGGCTTCGGGAACAGTTTATTTAATTGGCCAAAGGTTGGCATGTTTTGAAGGTTGGATTCCATTTTAGTGTGTGAGGCCAGAGCGGACGGCTTAGGCCTTGACATTCCTCCGGTGTTCGTGTCCTGCTGTCTGCTGTGGTGAAAGGGCACAGGGCCAGCTGACTGCCATCGAGCTCGCCGGCATTTGGGCTGTAGCCCTGGCTGAGTGTGGGTTGTTGAAATCCTGGCTTTGAGCCTCCCCCTTCACCAGCTCACCGGTGTTGAAATGACTCGAGCCACCGCAGTCTGTCATGAGCGCAGCCAGCCAGCTGGTCCACTGGCCGCTTCCTCAGTGCCAGGATTCATGGAAGCAGGAGCAGAGCGGCTGGCCTACAGGGAAGCCCGTGTCCATACACACCTTGTCCCAGGGCTGTTGCCAGCTCTGCACCAAGAGCCTCAGATTCCCAAAGGTGAGTTTGGGATGCTCAGCGGAAGGCCGCAGCCTCGGCAGCACTGTGTCCCGCTCGGCTTCCCCCAGTGCCACTTGTGCCTGGGCTGTGCAGGAGCCCTGAGCCTCGGGCTACAGCCTGCTCACACAGGGAGTGCCCAGCAGGCCCCTCCCAAAGCATGGCGGTGTGCTGGGCCTGGGCCCAGCAAGCAGATTCTGCACACCAGACCTGAGCTCATCTGCGGAGAGCTTTCAGAATATTGTGATCTCAACATCTGCCTCCTGGCCTAAGTCTCTTTTTTCTGCATGAAGTTTGTCCATCTTCTCAAAAGCTAAACGTCCTTTTTCTCCTGAAATAGAAAAGTGATCAGTCTGTGAGGATCATCTCCCGCCTCAGTGCCCTTGTTGTGCCAGCCCCCCCATGTGACTCTCGTGGGGTGAGCTGCCGCTGCGCCACCCTGACATCTGTGAGTCTGTCTGCGACAAAGCCCCACCTCGCTGCTGCCGTGTGTCCCCCAAGCACATAACTAAGTTGAAGAAAAAGCACTCGCCCTCCGCGGTGCAGGAGCGCCACGGGCAGGGTACTGCAAAGTGTGGAGGCCACAGTGCTCCCCGGATACTCTTCGAGGTCCGAGGGTCATGTGCGGCCTCTGCTAAGAACCAGGGGCCCCGTGTTTCAGCTGAGGCCACGATACTTTAATTTACCAAATGACAGCGTGGCCTCCCGGGCTGCTGTCCGCACGGCCTCCAGGTCAGACTGGCACAGGCAGGCAATCTGTTCAATGCTTTCGATGCCCTGTGTGAGGTTAGGAACATAAAGCTCCATTGAGGGTCATTTTACATAACAAGGACCAGGTTCAGAGTGTGACCCAGTGGTACAGTCCTGGCCTGGGTTTCATCCCCACCACTGCAAAAGAAAGAGGGAGAGGGAGGGAATGAAGAAAAAAACAAATAGGAGGTAGAATCTACTTCTGTCTGCCCTGCGAGACTGGCATATGCGTGGTGTCAGGGCCTGTGGTGGTCACGGGCCCCACAGAAGCGCCCCTGATGGTGCTTCTTCAGCCCCAACACAGACTCAGTGAGGGAGGCCATCTTTATTACACCTCCTGGAAGACTCAAGTTGGAAACGAGACTGCTTCCTGCTGGCTCTTCTAACCACCCGCACCGCCCCAGGCAGCCGCTCCTACCTAGAACCAGGGCCCGCAGAAGGCTGCTCTCCCAGAGGCCGGCGTCCCTGTCCCACAGCGCCCTCTGCTGGGCCCCTGCCTCCCACTGGTATCTGATCCTAACCAGGTGCTCCTCCCGGGCTGTCGTCTCCCTTCACCTCAGAATAAATGGCGTGACGGGCTGGGGATTTAGCTCAGTGGTTCGGGCGCCTGTCTTGCAAGCACAAGGACCCGGGTTCAATCCCTGGTTAACCACATACAGTAGTGGGTTTGGAGACTCAGCCCAGCAACAACTAGTACCACATCCCACAGTGCTGGGCGTGGTGGCTCACACCTGTAATCCCAGCACTCGGGAGGGCAGAGGCAGGAGGATTGCTGTGATGTGAGTTGGAGGCTGAGCTCAGGGCCAGCCTGAACTACAAAGCAAGACCTTGTCTCAAAAAAAAAAAGAATAAATCGTGTGAGGAAGTGTTGCCGGTACTGAACTGCCTCTCATCAGCACAGGGCAGTGGTGGAACTGCAAGTGCATTACAGGGAAAGTGGAGCCTGAGGAGTCTCAGCTGCCCATTTTCTGGCCCTGCACAGACATCTGGGGAGTCCAGCCCGGGGTGGAAACCCAGAACCCTGAGTAGATTTTTGAAAATTTTATATGCAAAAATTCACATAGTGACATGATTTTCGGAATGGATAAAAACCCATATTTCCTGTGAGTGGGTAAATAGGTTAAATTAATGTTTACATCTGACAGATTCTTCATGAAGAATTCTAAATCCTCCTAACAATTCTTATTTTCACTTTTTAAACTGTGTGTGTGTGTGTGTGTGTGTGTGTGTGTGTGCAGTGCTGTGTAACTAAAACCTCACACTGAGCTACATCCCTAGCTCCCCCACTTTTGAGGAAAGGTCTTGCTAGATCCTGATATTTCCCTATGGGAAACTTCAACTTGAATCTTACTGCATCAGCTTCCCAGAGTGTTGGGATTACAGCATGGACCATGATACCCGACCTTAAACTATGTTTGATGTGATCAACACATTTAAATACACACTCCCACAAAAGAAAAATATGCCAAAATGTCAACATCGTTTCTGCTAAATGCTAGCAAAGTAACTCACATTTCTGTATTTTGCATTCTTTTCTTTCCTAGTGAGTTTGATATATAGGTGGACTATGTTAAGAATTTTAAAACATACAACCTCAGAGCTTAGAAGTGAGTCCCAGGGACATGCTTCATGTCCCCCCTGAGTGTAGCAAAGTTAGGGGGCCTCTACTGTCAGTCTTGGGGGATTGACCATTGTATCCCTTGTTAACTATCGTTTTCCCCACTTTAGTCCCAGTAAATCTCATTCTAAGGTACGCAGTTACTCTAGCGTTAACCACTAGGGGGCGACCGTCAGCCACCCCGAGGGCGCCCGGACGCACCTGGAGCTGCTGGAGTGCCATGCAGGCGGCCTGCTGGAGTCTGGAGTCCCGGTCTGTCAGGGCATCGGTGTAGAAGAGCAGGGCCTGCGGGGGAGCGGGGGGGGGGGGGAGATGAGTGAAGCCGAGGCACCCCTGGGAAAGCAGGCCCGGTGGCCAGCGCTGAGCGCCTGCCGGTGCCAACAGAAAGGAAGCTCTTCTCATCTCCACACAAGACCAGGGACTGACCTGGCAGTCTCTGGGGACAGAACATGCCCAAGACATGTGCCACAGGGTTTGGCTCAGCC
>PVIR01009903.1:0-39008 GCA_004026965.1 Petromus typicus | reverse complement strand
CAGCCGCAGCCCTGATCCCGGGGCTGCCGGAAATAAACTGGAGCAAGGTCTTTTTGTCTGGTAATGTCTCAGAAAGGCTTTCTCAAATTACTGTCCTATAAAATGCTCAATCAGAAGTCACACATCCGGCTCAGAACAAGAGGAGAACTGAATGTGCAGTGCGAGTCTTCCTGGTGGGTGAGGCCACGATGTCTCTGCCCCTCAGCCCCCTTCCTGGCCCCAGCTCCAGCCCCACCTTCCTTACAACCACAGCCAAGCCACAGCACGCTGGGCCCAAAGACACAGCAAACAGGGAAGCTAATGCTTGTTTCACCGCTTGACAGGCGCATCTGTTAAGAGCGTGTGTGTGCGTGTGTGTGTGTGTGTGTGTGTGTGTGTGTGCCTGCCTGTCCACGGAGGAGCCCAGCGTCCACGAACTTACATGTGGCCAGTGTCAACTACAAGAGTGAGGTCAGAGGGCTCAGGCTTGGTGCTGAGGGACCTGGCTGCCTTTCCAGCTGTAAGGGATTTCTTTACAAAATTATGGGGCACAGCTCAGTGGAGCACGTGCTTAGTGTGCATGAGGCTCAAGTGTCAGAAAAGCTTCTGGGGAAGGGGAGGACACAGAAAGTTTCAGGATCCCAAGGCGGAACACTGGACAGAGCCCTTGGGACGGCACTATGGAAGTGTAACACGTCTGCCCCATGTGTTACTTGGGGCCACCTCAGTGAGGCCTTTGGACCATATGAGGAGGTACACAAAACACTTGTACCAAGAAAACCAAAGTAAACCAGCAGAGCCTATAAAGCCAGCTGCCAACTTTGAGGAGCCATAGAAGACAGAGAAATATGTCATACTCTATTAGACAATATCTTCAGTGAGTAGATTACAATGAGAAAAAAGCTAGAACCTTCAGGTTACAGGAAATTTAAAAGCTCTCATCCAGTTGCTGTGGGTCTATGCAATCCTGTTTAGCAAAAAAAATATTGCTATGTGGAGTGCAATCATGATGCATATATGTAATGTACCAATAAAGATTAAAAAATTTAAAAAAAATATTGCTATGATATTTGAGAGTTGGAAATATGACCATTAGGTATGTGATACTAGGGAGTTAGTAGTTAATTTTTTTGATGGATCGGAAATAGGGCCATTACCAACTGGCACCAAGAGGTTGCCTATCAGAACTCTAAAAAAGATATCTGCCATGCCGGTAACGCCTCAGCAACCAACCTGACACATTGCCCTAGACACAGGAGGACACGGCCGAGTGCTATGAGTGTGTGGATGTTGTGGTCACATGTGCTTCCCAGGTGTCCTCACAGCTCCCGCCCCGAAGTCCCATGTGGCCCCCTGGAAGTCTCTGTACCACCAGATCTTTCCCACAGTCACTGACGTCCCACTTGTCCACGAAGAACCCCATCTCCCCACCCCCTGCCCCGGACACTGTACCTTTTCCCGGAAGCTTCTGTTCCTTGCCGCACTGGCCAGGCGCGAACTGGCCACCCTGCACACCCTCGGGGGCCCGTCCAGCTGCAGCAGCGCCCAGGCGCGCAGGGTCTGAGGCAGGGGCTGGAGCTGACCCAGCCGCTTCCCCTGCAGCTTCCTGATGGCCTTGACCTGCTGGCTGCAGTGCAGCTCCTCAATAAGCGTGACTGGAAGACAGGGAGGAAGTGGTCGGACAGTATGGCTGCCGGGTCCGGGTGGGGGGTCACCAGGGCCCTGTCCTGACAGGTTTTGGAGGGGACCTCTCAGAATCGAGGAGGCTTTCCAGCAAGGATCAGACATATCCTGAGAAATGTATAAAGCTGCCACCCAAACGTCTAGGGACTCTGGCTGGTTGAGTATCACGTCTTCCCCCCACTCCATGCCTTTTTTCTCCCTATGGGACAGGGTCTCATTCAGTCACCCAGGCAGGCCTCGAACACACAATCCTCAATCCTCCTGCCTTAGCCTCTTAAGTAGCAGGGATTACAGGTATGCTTTTTGAAACCCCCTCCCCTTGGGGTTTATTCCCCTATGTCAGCTGAACATGGAATCTTATTCAGTCTGGGTTCTCAAAAGCAGCCAATGGAAAGGAAGACACAAGCTCTGAATATATAAGCTCAGAAACGGCCCAGCAGGGCCCGAGGGTGCACGTTTGTGGCACCTCTGCTGTGAGGACCGGCCGCCCGGCTCAGCCCTACCTTCCTTAGTGAGCTGCGCGAAGTGCTTCTCCAGGTCGGAGACGCTCTGCCTCTGCAGGTAGCGGTGGAACTGGAACCAGGTGACGGTCTGCTCTTCGGGGAGCCCAGTAGCCGGGAGCAGCCCCCCACAGCTGACCACCTGCTCCAGGAGCCTGCGGCACACTGGCCAGCGGAGAGAGGGGTCACCAGGAGAAACTGAGGCCCCGGGCTCAGCCCAGCCAGCCCTTCTCATGGGGCAGGACAGGAGGAGGGGGAGCTACCTATTTCCAGCTGTCCTGGGTATTTCCCACGGACTCTGTGCAGGAACGTTTTCTTCAGCTGGCTCAGGAGCCTGGGGGCTGGGCAGGACAGGACACCGCCGGGGTCCGTGCACCCCCGCCACAGCTTCAAGCAGCCCTTCCTGCAAGTGGCCTGCGGCAGGACTGAAGGCCCGGGCTCAGAACAGCGTGGCGGGGAAGCGGACCTGAGAGGCCGGGCGTGACCTCATGTAGGGCCCCTTCCCACCGGTCCCTGCGGCACAGAGCGAGGCACCAGGCCCCGTGCACCTCACCAAGGTCATGGCCTGCAGCCCTCACGATACCCCATAGGCAGCTGTCACCATCCCTTCATGGACAAGGAAAGAGGCCTCTTGGGAGAGATTGTGTGGGAACCAGAGACCAAACTGGGGTCACAGGCACTGTTATTTACGGGCCAGCTGTTCACCCTAAATGTGGTGTGGCATTTATCACACTGAATCCTGTAGGGATGGCAGCCACTCAGAGTTCAGAGAGGACCCTGGGGCTCGGAGAGGTGAATGCATGGAGCCACATGGCTGACCGAGACAGTCACCTCCCCCACAGTGCAGGTCTCTGATCCTCCCCAGCCGGCCAGGGCTGCCAGCGACGCTGCACATGGGGGAAGACGTGCTCCCAGGACACGTGCACAAGCAGGTGGCCAGCCGCGACTTACTCTCTTCCACGGACATCGCTTGGCTGGCCTTCTCAAAATCCAGGTCGGAAAGCATCTCCAGAACCTGCTTTTGCTGCACGGCCTCTTCCACAAGGCAGTCCTCCACCACCCTGGACAAATTAGGTGAGGCCAGTTTCTGGAAGCAGCCGACAGGTTCTAGGTTAGCCCAGAAATGGCCTCTGAAGTCTGTCATCGTGGGTGACCCTGGTGCTGTGCCTGACCCTTCTGTCCCAGTGGTGACTCCCTTTCTTGGACCCTGAGACCCCTTCCGCCATGCTGAAATAAGAAGGGGCAGTGAGCTGTCGGGGACCAATGTCACCACCAAAGGTGGCAGCAGGCTGAGGGAGGGACTCGGTCATGGTGGCATTTGAACCTCTGGATACAACTAAGCCTGACATCCAATACTGAGGGTTTCAGTACCACAAAACAACACATTTTTCTGTTGACTGTGCCAGAACAGATTAGGTTCTGGTATCCACAAATGATGGTCACAGTCATAGCCCTCACTCAGGTCTGGAGTAAGAGCCACATGGTGACTCAAACCCTGGCCTATGCCTCCACAGGGACATATCATCGGCTCTCAGGGTGAGTCCCGCGCTGCCCACTCCCGCTGCCTCACAGTCCCCAGCCTGCCCTGGCCACCTGCAGCAAGGCCTTGCAGACTTGGAGGTGGACCGTGAGCAGCACATCCAGCTCCCAGGCACCGGCCGTGAGTTCTCGGGGTGGCGCTTTCAGAGATGGTGGTGGGGGTGTCGTCCTATCCTTTCTGAGTGGGATGGAGAAAAGTCCGTACCAGTTAGCAGTTCCCCTGACCCCGCGAGGGTAGAGGAGACCTTCCCTCCCTGAAGAGCTCAGAATCAGGGGGCCAACCCAGGTCCCAAGAAGATGAGTAAAAGGGACAAAACCCCGAAACAAAAGAACAGCGAGAGGACAGCAACACAGGTGGGTACTGAGGAGGAGCCCAAGGACTGGATGGGTGGGACCCGATCTGGACTCGGAAGCCTGAGGTTCAAACTAATCCCAGCTGTGTCTGTCTCTGTGACTCTGGCTGTGTCTGTCCCCGAGCCTGAGGGAGCGAGGGGTCAGTGATTGCTGGGCAGGGGCTCAACCCAAGGCCCGGCCAGTGCCAGCCATTCAGGAAGGGTGGGCAACACAGGGCAGCCTGGGAGGTGGCATGAGGAGAGGCGAGGGAGAGTGGGACTATCCGTGCTGTGAACGGTGGGCGGGACGGGGACAGGCCCTCAGGCCCCGTGTGGTGGGGGGGCACACAGAGGTCCTAAAGGATCCGAGATCTAGTTCTGGGGTGCAGGGGGTCAACAGATGCAGTCAAGGTGAAGCAGTTTTGACTGTTACTGTCAGACTCCTGGGAGCAGGAAGCTCAGGGCCGGGCCAGGACACTGTCATTCCCACAGAAACTACAGAGGACCCAGCTGTGCCCTGAGGACAGGACAGAGCAGGGGACGGGCCAGGAGGCTGAGGGGGGGTGCCACCAAGGAGCCTGGAGAGGGTGCAAGGTGCACTCACCGGGGGCCCAGGGAACCCCCAAACAGGGACAGCTGGTCGGCAGCGAGGTTGGCGTTGAGGAAGGCGAAGCTTTCCAGGATACACTCCATCAGGCTCTCGGCAGAGGCGTGCTCTTGGCGAGCTCCGTGCGGCTGTGGACAAGCGGCCACGCTGAGGGCGGCCCGGCCCCGCCCGCCCGGGACACAGCCCAGAGCTCCCTGCCTGCCTCAGTGTCCTGCCCACAGTGCCACGCCAGCCTGTGCCCCTAGTCCAGGTAGCGTGTGCACCTCCTGAGGTCCTGCCCAAGGCACCTGTGGCAGGGCTTGGAGCAAAATCTCAAGGGAGACAGACCTAAAAAACCTCATCTGGGCCACCACGCTCACAGGACAGGATGATGATGACTGTGTGCGGCCCAGGTGGGCACACAGAGAACGGCCGCCTCCCTCACCCACGATGTTCCATCTAGTTGCCACGTGCTGTGTGGGAACGTGGGGACGTGGGACAAGTTGCCAGAGGTGTGGTGTTCTCAGTCCAGACACCTGGGCCTTTCTGGGGATGTTCTTTTGTGGCTAAGTTCTTATGTAGCAACAATGAATTTCAAACTAGTTTGAATTATAGTGAAAGCCCAGCCACAGCCACCCAGCCAGGAGGCTGGGAAGTAGCAGCTGAGCCGTGGGGTTCAGGGTGCTCCAGAACACATGGGAAGCAGGGAGGTTTGCTGGGGCCACTGTCCTGCCATTGGCCAAGGTGCCAGGGTCTCCAGTGGCAGTGCCGCCCTGGACACTTCCGTCTCTGCAGCCACAATTTCATCATATTCAGACTTCGCCCCTACAAACTACACCTGAGATGCAGCCCAAGCAGAGGGTCCTAAAGGCAGAGGCAGAGGAAAATATGAAGCAACAAGAGATCGATAAGGGTGGTTACACGGATTTCATTTCTGGATGGAACAAAAACGGGGCTTCTGCACTTCTGCACTTGTGTGTACAAACACACACATAGTTGGTTACTGTTATCCTACAGAGTCACAGAGGCGGCAGTTAGGAAACACTGGTCCTACTAGGGAAAATACTGGGTTGGTTTTCTACAAACTCTGCTTGGCATTTTCTCCGACAAATTAATACAAGAGTCTCTCATATGTATTCTTGTTTAACACATTCATGATGTGTGCACAACATATATGACTACTACTTCTACCACCAGTAGTACCAGACCCCTATGGGACAGTCATGCATGTACTATTGGTGGTTCAAGTTGACAAGAACATGTTAAGTCACTATACAAAGCAGGTATGATAGCAAACATCTATAATCATAGCTACTTGGGAGGCTGAGGCAGGGGAATGCAAATTTGAGGCCAGTTTGGACAACTTAATGAGACTCTATCTCAAAATTTAAAACAAAATGTTAAAAAAAATAGAGCAACCCTATGTTCAACCCCACAGAAACCACAAAAAACAAAAAGACAACAGATATTGTTGATGGATTCACTTTGACCCTCCAGCTAACAGCCCTGTAGCCCCTGCCTGAAGGAGCTCTTTGAACTTGTACATTTGCGCTCAGGAGCTGAGCTGCCCTCAGCTCTGTGCTTGGGGGCCACTTACACAGTGACTCTGCAGACAAAATGCACGAGAATTTCAAAAATGTGGCACTAACAAGGCCATGGACAGGACACTCACTCACTCACAGGCAAGGTGAGTGCAGAGGTAGAGAGGTCACCTTGTGTGACCTGGGCTGGGAACAGGCCCACAGGATGACTTTGGTTTTCCAAAGTCTCCGCAGCTCCTGAGAAGGACCTCGGAAGCACCTTCCGTGTAGACTCCAGGGTTGCGAGCTCAGTTATCAACGAGGTAAAGCTGAGAACATAGCCGTGAAGAAGGGGGCGGGGCTGTGTGCACACTCATGTCTAGTCTCCCTCCCCCCCCACACACACAGTCATGCACATCAGATGTGTAAGTGAATTAGTTGATGATTTCAGAGTCAGGACCTGTCATTATTTTTACTATTCTTGTTTGGTTTGCCAAAAACAGAAAAGTTCCTCAAAGAGCATTTAAATTATTGCACTATTATGGTATTATTTTAAGGTTGTATAAAGTGGGTCTGTCTTTTTTTTTTTTTTTTTTAAATAGGGACTCACTTTGTAGTTAAGGCTGGTCCTGAGATCACTATGTAGCCCAGGCGAGCCTGGAACTCACAGCAGTCCTCCTGCCTCTGCCTCCCAAGTGCTGGGATTGTAGGAATAAACCACCACGCCCGGTCCTGTGATGTGTGGTACTGATTGCCGGTGGGCGTGAGTCTCCATGCCCTGCATTGTTATATGTGGTTAACCAGGATCGAACTCGGGACCTTGTGCTTGCAGGGTAGATGCCAGAACCACTGAGCTAAATCCCTGGCCCTCATTTTTCAAAGTTTAAAGATGTGATACAATTTGTGTGTGTGTGACTCAAACTATTCCACATAAAAAGACTGAAAAAGTACAAAAAAGATGACATTATTTCTAGAGTTTTTTTCCTTAAAATTTTTCAGGCAGGTCTATTTTAAAGAGTAGTAAGTAGTGGATGTTCTTCTTTATGTCACTGGACATAATGTGAGAAATTAAACTTTCTCTTGTGCTGATTCAGAATGTTGAGGGTAGAGGTGTGAATAAAACAATTAAAACTAACTTTGGAGGAAAGTTGTTAACTGGTTTAGGGGCAGTTTGTATCTTATACAGAAAGAGTGGTTTCATAACTTAATTGGTATGTAAATAGATGCTGGTGAGATGCCTTTTATTTTATGTACAGTTGAACTATGTAAACAAAGAATGATCGGGACAGGTCAGCACCTCTGAGTGCCACCTGCCACCTAAGCAGCCCCGTGAACTCCCGCGGCCCCGGCACGAGCTGTCACAGAGGAGAAGGTTCTGTTGAGTGCGTGCATGAGGTGAGCAGTGGGCCGTGGGACCTTCTACAGAGCCAACTCAGGCCCCAAGTTTGAGTTCTTAACACCAAGCTGCAGCCCACAGATCTGGGTCAGAAGGTTCAAGGTGGGGCCCGGCTCTGGCACGTGACCCACGGTGAGCCCTGGCTTCCCCTTGGCGGTGCCCTTACCCAGGTACACTGAGAGCTGCTGCGACCCCCACTGGGCAGAAGAGGAAACCGAGGTCCGGAGAGAAGTAGCCCACCAGGCTCATGCAGGGCTGAGGCTGGGGTGCCGGCACAGGCTGGCTGGCCCCAGACTCCCTTCCTGGTGCTCATGCAGCTAGCAGGGCAAGGCCTCCGTGCAGTGGGAGCGCATACCTTCAGCCGGTCCCGGAAGCCGAGGACCTGGTACTCCAGCTCGCGGAGCTGAGGCTGCGTGGGACCTGCGGACCTCAGTAACTCCAGGACCTCCTGCAGAGGCTGCTCTGGGGCTGCCGAGCGCCTGTCCGCTCTGTCCCCCATCTCTCCTTCCCCCTGGTCTCTCTGTCTCCTCAGAACCATACAGCTGTGCATCGGGGAGCCCAGGGCCAGGTGAGGGTTCTCCACGCCCAAGTTCCTCCAGCCAGGGCACTCTGCAAAGGGGCCCACTGCTGGCAGCAGGCCTAGGGACGGGCAGTCCTCCCTCGCCTCCTCTTCAGTGGAGGCGGTGGGGCCAATGGCCAAGGGCAGGAAGCCCACATCCGAAGTGGACGCTGACGTGCTGGTCTCAGCGTCCCGGGGGTCCTCGGAGCTGAAGGAGTCCATCTCCAGCAGCTCTTGACTCCGGCTCCGCAGGCCAGGGCCCTGAAGGTCATTGTCAGACAGGCAGCCGAGGATGGAGGGGGCCCTCGGCCCACCTAGAAGCAAGGGCTGCTGTGCCGGCGGCTGTAGGACAGACTAGAGAGAGGGGCACAGGAGCAGCCTCATTGGCCATCCCAGGGACCACAGCAAGACCCCCAGGGGCTTCCCCACCAACCCACATACCAGGATGACACATCTGCCAAGAAGACTAGCATCTCAGAGGTGCCAGTAGGACCCTGTCACCTCTGTGCCCCTGTACCCCAGCACTCCACCTCCAGCCTAGCTGCCTCCTTGTCTCTCACGCCCTCTGGGCTGCTTTACATATTCCTGCCTCAGGACCTTTGCACTGACCGCACACTGACTAGAACACCTTTCACACATGCCTTCTTGGCCCGTGCCCTTGCCTCCTCGTGTCCTTACACAAATGCCACCTGTCCTGGAAACCTGTCTCTGGGTATCCTATTTTAAACGGTATTTCCCATCTGCTCCAGAAGCGCCTCCCCTTTTTCTGTTTTCCTGTGGTCCTCTGGCCCCTCAGGCTGGTGGTCAGTTCCTTGATCTGTCCATTTCCTCTGAGAATTTCGCCTCAGTAAGGACAGTGAGCAGAGCCTATCACAGAGTCGTAAAGGAGTGCAAGGGAGGAGGGACAAAGGCCAGCCTGGCATGCTGTGTGTGTCGCCAGCATCTGTCACTTGAGTCTGTGCTCACCTGCCCTGCTCCAGCTTCCTGTCCCCACTAACCCTCACTGCACCCCACACAGCGAGAATGTCGGAAACATAGTGAGGTCACAGGGCAAAGGAAAGAAGGGAGAGAAAAACACTGAAAGTAAGAAAGAAAAAAATGGAAACAATGCTTATGTTTATAGGGGGGCAAGGGTGGACGGAGGGGGACAGAAAGGAGAAAAAATAAGAATCAAGATACAGGCACAAATTCTCATTATGAATGTGATAGTAAGTTCCACATAAAATGCACCAATAAACTCAATAAGTTTAAAAATGTAAAACAAAGAAAGGAAGAAAACTGAAACCAAGCCATGGCTGGGCTAGGAGAAGCCTCCAGAGAACTGGTTCCAACATCCAGAAGAACCAGCAGAGGCTGGACCAATGCCACAGGGCCCGGAGTGGAGGGGAAGCCGTAGGGGAAGCACAGGACCAGTGGCCAGCAGAGCACCCCAAAGGATCCCTCCCTGTCCCCCAGGGCAACATGGGGTCCCTGCCCTGGGCAGAGCTCACTCACCAGGTAGTATCTCTCCCGGAAGCTGGGGGTGCTTGGGGGAGTCCAGTTGTACAAGGAGCCCTTCCTGCTGCCCAGAGAAAGCTTGCCGGTGGGGCTGGGGGACACCAGGGGGCTCTCGGAATCAAAGGGACTAGAGGAGAGAAAGGTGACCAGATGTGCTGGACAGCCACCTGGGAGGCCCTGGACTCAAGGAGACCCAGGCGGCTTCTGCAGTCACAAGTGATTGTCCTTATTCTACAAAATAATCTCCATGTGCAAGGGACTCCACAGAGTCCTTTACCCAAGCCTCTTTGTACCCCTACCATCAGCACTGAGAGGGACATTGGTTAGGCCCAATGTCACCCTGATGGGGACAGGACTGATTCACAGCAGGTTTCTCTCACTTGCAGCCTTGAGAACGTCTAAAACTGACGCTTACTCTGGGGCCAAGGAGGGTCTGAGCCCCAGCCAGATCTCTGCGGCTCTGGGGAGCAGCCGGAGGATCTCAGAAGAGGGCAGGGTTTCCCGGAGAGCCAAGCTCAGGGTACAGTCGGCCAGCAGGGGGCGCGGCAGGGCGCAGGGACCTCGGGTCGGCTCCACTCACTTCCACACCACCTCCAGCTGCAGCTTGATGGTGCCCAGCTCCGTGATGTCCACCACGATGATCTGTGGCTGCGTCCTGAAGAAGTCAGCGATGTCGCAAGTCACAGCACCCACGGCCAGTGAGCTCAGACCCCGAAGCTCGGCCACCTGGCGGGGAGAGCTGGCGGGTGATATCTGAGCCACGCCTCCAGGGCCCCTGCCTGCCCCAGCCCAGCCCGCACCTTGATCTCCAAGTTCTCGTGCAGGGTAGGGACAAAGGCCTTTTCCTCCGAGTCCCAGATCTGGCTGTCGTCAGACTCAATGCGACCTTTCAGCTTCCAGCGCTGGCGGCCCAGGCGCAGAATCACCTGCAAGCGAGGCCAGAGACGGGATGCAGGGGTCGCTCCAGATGGATCCTCCTTGCCTCGCCAGCGGCCCTGGGCCCCCCTCCGAGGCGGGACCTCTGTTGAGTCCCCAAGGGCTGACCCGATGGTGGCCATACCTCATAATGGTCCCCGGGACAGAGGCGTGCATAGCCCACCAAGCCTGGAACACAGAGAGGGGCTCATCTCCACCCCTACCTTCCCGTGGGGGGGGGGGGGCTCGGAGTGTCTGTCAGTGCCAGCCCGGTGGGGTGCTGGGCCTTTGTACCTGAGGCTCAGGAGTATCACGCCAGAGCAGACCCCAAGGTGGGGCTAGGCCCCTGGGACTCAGCCCCACATCCCTCCCCTCAGACAAACCCAACACCCTCAAACCAGCCATATACCCTTCATCCTGACGTGGAACTCGCCCAGGTGGACCTCCAACGCCCCCTCAATGAGCCACATGTCCTGCAAAGCCCCACAGATGGTCAGTTTTCGCCCACCCCCAGGGCAGCCAGAGGAGGGGCCAGGGAGGTACCCACCTCGGAGCACGCGTGCAGGCTGCGGCCCAGCTCCTGCAGGCTCTCACGAGAGGCGCGGCTTGGCGGACACCGGGAGAAGGCACGCTGCATGTTGCAGGCGCCATCGCGCAGGCGACACTGGATGCAGTAGCCCTCATACAGCTCGTCCACCTGTAGCAGGCAACAGACAGGGCCCTCGCTGCCAGCAGACACCCCCCCCCCAAGTCTGGACCCAGCACCTGCCCTGTGAGCCCCGGCCGGTGGCCCTGCTCCACTCCTCCACCTGTGCCTTTCCTGCTGCTTGGTGCGGCTGGTGCCTAATAAAGTCCCGCAAGGTGGAGAAGGAGAGGCCGCTTCCTCTCTGCTCCAGCTTTGACTGTCAAGAGGAGGGTGGGCTGTGATAGCTGAGCATTCCTGGGGTTCTGGGGAGTAAGGCGCGGCCGAGAAAAACCCTGAAGACTCTGGAGGACAACAGGGTAAACCCGTTTTCTGGGCTCTGATTTCTCATCTGTGCAGTGGGTGCTTGGACTCAGTCCTCCTGGCCTCTGAGATTAAACACGAGGTCTTTCTGCACCACTATCCTGGGGGGCTACCACTCTACCCCCTGCAGGGCTGGGCCTCTGCAGTCCCCCAGGCCTCTGCCACCTCTGCTTACCCTCAGCCCTCTCCAGCCATGCAGTACCCAGGGACTTCGCCCTGCCTGGCAGTCCCTCAAGGTCACCCCACCCCACCCCGATACCCCAGGGCCACGTACCTTGCTGAGGTGGAACTCCATCTTCCGGATGTGCCTTTCCACCCAGCGTGTTTGCTGCCCCCAGGAAGAATGACACGATGCCCTAAGAGTGGCTGGATCTCTGCCAGTCCCCACCACCCTCCATCTGGTCCCGGCGTAAAGGACAGACTCAACCCCAGCCTTGAGGGAGGCTCACCAGGCCTCAGTTTCCCCATTTATGAAATGGGAAGAAACCCAAGTATTCCCCTCAGAGCAGCAAGGGGAGTGAGACAGGATGCAGAAAGTTCCGCTCACCTTGTCCAGGTCATAATAGAAGGCCTGTGGGGGAAGGAATGAGGTGGAAGGCGTCAGAGCCCTGGCGCTTCTCCTGGGCCTAAACTATATGCAAAGAGGAGCTCAGAGGACAAAAATCTAGGGCCTACACCCAGCATGGCTCTGTCTTCAGGGTTGTAGACTCTGGGCCATTGACGGGTCCAGGGAAAAAGATTAAACACATACACTCTGCACAGGGCAGTCCTAGGCCTAGCGCTGCTATTTTCCTACTGTGTGTCCTGGGCAAGTTACTTAACCTCTCTGAACTTCCATGTCCTCATATGTAAAGTGGACATTGATAGCATCTGCTGCTTTGGTAGCTACCAGCTCCCTTGGCATCTGCTCCATTGGCAGCTACCAGGGGTAATGGATTCAGTCTGTAAGGAACTCTGTGGGGCCCTTTGTGGTTTGAGTGTGGCAGAATTCCAGCCAGGGCCAGAAAAACTTGGGGACACAGACACCATCACCCCACGAGTCTGAATCTTAGCAGTAGCTGCAGGGAATGTGGCTGAGAAAAGAAGACAAGGTTGGGGCAGCCCAACCTTTCCATGCAGGGCCAGATAATGACCATCTCAGGCTTGGAGGGCCCGAGTCCTTTGACCACAGGTCCCTGCCATTGAGATGAGGGCTGAATGCAAATGAGTGGGTGTGGCTGGCAGATTTCACCCCGAGGACTGCTGGGGACCAGAGGGACTGTCTACCTAAGTAGGGGACCGGCTCCGTGACATTAGAGAGCTACAGAGAAGAAAAGTAAGATGAAGAACAGACAGTAAATCAGCTACTGACCCCAAACCGTGTGTATGTGAGTGTGTGTGTGAGAGAGAGAGAGACAGAGAGAGAGAGAGAGAGAGAGAGACAGAGAGAGAGATGACTGTCTGGGGACAGAGAAAGGAAAGATAAACAGCAGGAATAGTGGAAAGAAGGCCACACAGGTGGGTCAGAGAAGACAGGGGAAGTATCAACTCAAGGAGAAAGCACCAAGGCCCCAAAAGGCGGTTTTCCCATGGATCATTCAGAGACCAGGACATTAAAACTCCACTCTAGAAACAAACAGAAACCCCCCAAGATCTAGAAAAGAAGAGCATCTGCATGAGCCGCTCAGAAACCAGTGTGGTGGTGACATTCAAACCAGCTGCTGCGGGCCTTTCCATGGGGTGGTCCCAGGCCAGCCACCCTGGCCTGGCCTCAGTGTACCCGTCAGCACCAAAGGAGCAGCGACAGCACGTGCATATCCATGCACTTAGTTTGGGGCCCCAGAGGCCATCTAAAGCCCAGAAGACACACGAGCCCCTTCACTCCTTATGACCACGCACCAGGCACCTGCCTGCACCGTTCAGCCCATCAGGGCCGACACGACACTCACTCCCCCACATCCAGGCCTCCCTGGGCCTCTGGGTCTGGCTGTTGGGGTGGGCGGGGGGTCTCACCAGTCTGGAATTCCTCCGCGTGTCCGTGTGGCGTCCGGACAGGTAATCCAGCTCGGCCTGCTGCAGACACAGGTACTCCCTGCGGCGGAGACCAGAGGAGACTTTTAAGTGGAAAAGTAAGGAAAGGAGAAGCAGCAGCAGCCAACTGCATCGCTAGACAGGCCGAAGGCCCTCAGGCATTCCCAGCCCAGGTTAGGATGCATATTTCAGGGACAGGCAAATGACTCACAAACTGCTAGTAACCCTGGTCAGGGCCACACGCACACGGGGAGGCTGAACATGGGCCTGGAACCATGAAGTAGCCTCCACGGCCCCTGTCCCCGTGTCATGCCTGCTCCCAGGTGAGGGTCCAGCCTATGGGGGTCAGTGTGGCTGGGGAAAGCGGGCAAGGGACACCCTGTGGGATCCAGGTCCCAAGGGCCAGGATTCAAGGCACAGCCATTCAGAACACCAGCAGCTGCCCACCGCTGTCGTTAATGTCACGAGGAATTAGTGGGAGGCACCGAGAAGGGTCACACAGCGGCAGACAGGGAAGGGTGTCCAGGAGAGGAGGAGCCCCATTCAGACAGGCAAATGCCATATGCAGGGCTAGAGAAACAGGGACACCATGTTGCCCCGGGGGCTGCTCGACCCGAGCAGGACACCGGTGCCCCGGCTGAGCCACGGTGGGAACCGGAAGTGCACTGAGAAAGGTGTCTAGAGAGGGCAGAGTCAGGGGGGCCTAGAAGGCCCAGGGCTAGAGGCAGCCATGGAAGAGACGAGCAGAGGAGGGGATGGCAGGGTGGGGAGGGGGCGCTTGAGAGCCCTGCGGGCTGCCACAGACAGGACAGGGCGAGAGGAGCTGCCATCAGAGCCCAGCCAAGGGCAGGAGAGAGTGTGGCCGAGCGCCCGCGTCTGCCAACAACAGCAGCAGCAGGTGTCCCCACGGTGACACTTGGCTGGTCCCTGCCCTTGCTCAGAGCTCTCACTCTGGCCCGGATGACTTTCCTCTGGTGGGACCTGAGTGCGGGTGGGACACAGCAGAGAGCCAGCCTGCGAAGACACAGGGAATGTGCCACTTTGGGGACTTCGAGTGTGGGGCAGCTGGGCCAGCTGAGGGCACTGCAGCATTGCCATGTTGGGTGGAGGTGCGGCGTCCTCGGTGACACCGCCTGCCTGCCTGCCTGAGCGGGTGCTCTGTCCCTGTCCCTGTCCCGTCAGGAGGGGCTGTGGGGATAGACCTTCCTCCCGGCTGGGGTGAGGAGGACTGGGACCTGCCACCACCCAGCTCCCCAGTAGACCAACAGGGCCTGCTTGGCTTGTCCCTGCTCAGGTCACACCCCCCCCCCACCTCCAGAACTTGGGTGGGCCCACCTGGGTTGAAGGTGAACCCATAACTTTGCTGCTTTGTGTTACATATCGTTAAGAAAGAATGAAAACCACGTGTGGTGTATCCCTGCTACCTGGGAGGTCAAGGCGGGGGGAGGGGGGGCCAGGGTGCAAAGTCAAGCCTGGCCTGAGCAGTTAGGTAAAATCTTGTCTCAAAATGCAATACAAAGAGCCAGGAACGTGGCTCAGTGGTAGAGCACTTGCCCACATATTCAAGTGCCTAGATTCAATCCCAAGAACTGAAAAAAAATATAGTTTGAAAACTATCCTAACTTGTTAAACGTTTAACCAATTCTTCTCCTCTCTGGAAATCTTATAAAAGCCAGTCGGGTCATCTTCTTCCCCTGCTTAGAATCCTCCCCAGCTCCTGTTTCCTCCAAAGTCAAGAATGGAGGCCTCACCGCAGCCTGCGGCTCCAAATGTCCCTCTGACACCAGATCTCCCTCAGCTCTGCCCCTGGGCTTTTGCACTGACTCCTTCGGCCTGGAATGCTCTCCGTTGGCTGCGTGGCTCACTTCCGGGCCCTCGGTATTTTGCCAGTCACCTTCGAGTGGCCTTACTTAACCCCTCCCCATGCTCCTGCCCAGATTCCTCGCACCGTCTGACATCTTGGTGTTTTATTTCTTCACAGTGTTCACAGTCTGTGCGGAATCAGCGCCACATGGGTGAGAGTTTTGTCTGATATTTTCCCTGTGCCCTGGGCCTCAAAGAATAAAAACTTGTGACTGACTCTCCCTGCTCTGACCTCTGCCCAGCTAATGGTCAGCCTCTTCTGTGCTCACAGAGCCCAGGCTGCACCAGGGACGGCTCACACTAAGGGAGCAGCTGGGAGCCCTGTGCACCTCTCACAGATGGACCCGCTGGGCTCCCCAGGAAGAGACAGGAGGGGCAAGGGAGACCTCAGTTCCTGCTTACTTGAGGCCAAGCTGCAGGGCTTCAAAGATCTTCTTCACCTGCTGGGGGTTGGGGTCCAGGCCGGCCGGCACCTTGCGCAGCGTGCCATAGATCTTGGGGTGCTTTGCAGGCGACCTTGACCTCACAGAGTTCTTGTTGGTCGACTTCCTGTGAGAAGGAATGAGGGATAGAGGTCAGGGTGCGAGTCGGGACAACAGTCTCCCTCCATTTGGGAGTCAGGAGACCTGGCTGGGTCTCTTGCCCAATACCTCCAGCTTTCCTAGAAACTTGAGAGACTCTGAGCCTCAGTTTCCTCATCTGTAAAATGAGCAGCCTGCCTGCCTGCCTTTGAGGCTTACAAGAATAGTTGTGAAAACCTGGAATCTGAAATGAACTTGCAGTCTAGCAAACCGCAGGACCAGCAGCACAGAGGCCAGGTTGCAGCCTGCACTGTGCTGGGGTGTCACCACCCTGGCCTACTTGCACCCTTTGGGAACAGGAATCCCCTTGGGCGACCCCCAACTCTGTCTTTTACACTTGTGGTTTAGGGGAGAAGGTGCCTGTCACACAAGCACATGTGCATACATTTCCATCTGCATAGGCACACATGAGAATCCCAGGGCAAATGCTCTTCCAAGGATTTCTTCAATCAATAAATTCTACTCCCTGCCCAAGGCAACGTGTGAGACAGAAGTCTGGCTAATCACCAGCCAGAAATTGGGTCCAGAATTCCCAAGAGGGGAAGCAATTCTCTGTGCTGACACTGCTAACTTGGGGAACAAACTCCTCTAGCTACCAAGAGGGGAAAACAAATTCGCCATAGAAAGAAGCAGAGGGCGTCAGACCACACACACACACACACACACACGAGGAGTTCCTGGATCCAGCCATTCCTGAAGCTAGATGTGCCCTTAGACTTTGCAAATCTATGACCTAGTTGGCTCTCTCTTTGGTGTAAGCCAGAAGTTGACATGATTCTAAGAATGAACATCTTTCAGCAGTGACAGGCCATTAGAGACAAACCACCATCTAGAACTAATCACCTCAGCCTCTGCCTAGGACCCTCAGGCGGGGGGTTTGAGCACCAGGCTGGCTGGCTCAGTCTTCATTCCCCACGGCTGTGCAGGAGCCCACTCTGGGCTCAGAGGGTACAAGCTGAGGGCGTGCGTGGTCTGGGTCCAGCCGGCCTGCCCAATGGCTGCAGACTTGCTTGTTCACCCACAGATGTGCACGGAGATGATTGGTCGCACTCACTATGGCCCAGTTCCCACGGGGAGCTTCAGGCCTTCCTGGGTCCCCCTTTCCATGTGTGCTGGCAGCCGGGTGCAGGCTGGGGACAGCAGGGGTGGGGGAAGACACCCTGCCGGGTTGGGTGCCACCTTGCCTCAGCCAAGAGCAGAGTGACAGTTCTTACTTAGGATCTGCTTTGAGGGTTCTTTCATGAGAGCAGCTTCACTTTGACACTAGCCGAGGCCCATCGGTCATCTGTAGAATGGGGGCGACAACAGGCCCCACATTCGAGGGTGGTGTTACAGGTGCTATGAGATTCCAGGTTCAAAGGAGGCACTTAGTAGGTGCTTTGTAAATGTTAGCCAATGCATTGTTTAGTTTTGCAAGTTTTTTGTTTGTTTTGTTTTGCAGTGCTGGGAATAAAACCCAGGGTCCCACATATGCTAAATGAGCACTATACTACGGAGCTACCTCCTAGGACCTTTTTATCTTAAAATAGGATCTCACTGAATTGCCTAGGCGGGACTCAAGCTTGTAATCCTCCTGTCTCGGCCTCTCAAGTAACTGAGATTACAGGCCTGCACCATCGTACCGCTAGCCGCTATGTTAATAACCCCATGTGCTGTGCGGGGTTATGGCTGTATGTGGCCATAGTGAGTGCCACCAATCATCTCCGGGCACATCTGTGGATGAACACGCAAGTCTGCAGCATAACATCTGTGCTGTCTCCTTCCCCTCACTCATAGCCTGGGCAGTCATAGGTGCTCAGTTAATAGGAGCCTGACTAAACGAGGAAAAAAGCCTGCCAGAGGGACTGGCAAACAGGGGTCTTCGGTCTGAGCTTGAGGAGGCAGAGCTGGGAGCCAAACCCAAACCATGTGCATCCTCATCTGACACCTAAAAGGACTAGCCAGGACTCTTGGGGCCTCAGAAACACCCAGAGTGCTTGTTCCACTCTGATTGGGGCCCCACATGCACCCGCAGTGTGGACGCAGCAGGCCAAAAGTGGGGCCTGGGATTTTATGTTTCTACCTTGTTCCCAGGTGTAGCATTCCTCTGGTCCCCGGACCACCTCTGAGGGCCTTCGGGGCTTCACGGCCTCCCACCAAAGAGGCTGAGCCCAAGCTCCCCAGGCTGCTGTGCTGAGACCCAGCGGTGGGACGTTCATCCAAATAGGCACTTTCTCCTGGGCCGCCCTCAGGGCTCAGTCCACAGGGGCAGCGGAGGACTTCGGTCTGCAGGGCCAGGCCACGGACAGCAGGTCACAGCTCCAGTCCCTTCACCAGCCCTGACAGAAGAGCCACCAGGCCGCAGCCCCACTGGTCCCTGGGAGGTTCCTGGGCTGCCAGGCTGTATTTCCAGCTGGGCCAGATGCTGGACATTCCGTGCATAGACATGACGCCACTATTGACTCTGTGCGGGGCTGTCCCTGCGTTCCCTGCTGACCCAGATAGCCCTGTAGCCGCCGCCACAGTGGCATACCTGGGTCACAGATCTATGTACCCAGGACCCAAGGGGGCATGCTGCCTGCTTGTCAGGGATACGGACTCCGGGTACTTAATGTGACCTTAGCCTCACTCTCCCCATCTGTGCCTGCCTCATGGAGCTGTTGTAAGATAGCCACCCACTCAGCACATGTTACCAGGTCCCTGAGGTACACCAGGCTGCACTCTAGGGGCTGGAGGCAGGGCAGTGACCATAGTGGACAAATCACCTGGCCCTGTGAGCTGATGGCCAGCTGGACAGACCGAGGGAAGGGGCAACAAGCTCTGGAGCCCGACTGCGAGGTCGGTATCCTGCTTTCCCACAAACAGGCTGTGTAGGCCCAGGGATTTAGCTCAGTGGTTTCGGTACCTGCCTCAAAAGCACAAGATCCTGAGTTCGATTCCAGATACTAAAAAGAAAAACAAAACAAAACAAAACAGGCTATGTGACCTTAGGTAAATTATCCAACCTCTCTCTGCTTCAGTATTCCAGTCTGTAAAATGGGAACCAGAGCAAAGGTTGCTCTGAGGGAATCTGGGCTAAAAAAATACAAAGGATTTCAAATAATGCCTGACAAAGAAATGCCACAAGTGTGTCAGTGAGTCTTATCAGATGGTACAAAGCGCCAACTAGAAATACTACAGCAGGACAGGAGGTAATGAAGTTTAAAAAGGTGGGAAGGGAGGGTCCCCCAGTTGGGGAGCAGGGAGCTGGGCCCAGAGCTCTGGGCACAAAGCCTGGCGCACCATCACTTCCCAGTCCCTGCTGCTGGCATCCAGACAGTCCACCACCAGTGATGTTTCCTGAGGCCCAGGTCGCCATGCCCCTCCTCCTTCTCCCTCCCTGAGGCCACAGCACCCACCTCTTAGAAAGTGCCCTCCACAAGGTCGCCATCTCCAGGCGTAGAAATGGGTTCCTGGCAGGTGGGCAGCAGGGGTGCTCTGGGACCAGCCCCCTTTCCTTCTACCTACACGCCCGAGCCCGTCTTCCCATCTGGTGTCTCAGGCCTCGCCGGCTGGCTGAGATGCACACGCAGCCTCAGATGCTGAGATCAGGCTCCAAGTCAGGCCCGATGTCACAACAGCCGGCAGGGTGTAGCCTCCGGGGGCGGATGTGTCTCCAGCTCAGCCACAAGAAGACTCAGTAAATATTAAACAGCCCAGCACCCCTGGCGTGTGCTCCAGGAGCCCCGGTGCTCATGTGTGGCCATGCTGCTGTTGGCACCGGCTGTTGCTGGGCCAAGGCAAGAACTCCACACTGCTCCCGCCTGGCCCCAGCCCTCACAGGGATGACCACATGGGCTCTGAAGGGTGGAGATGGAGGACAGAGGTCTGTCTCCTCCCCACTCAGGGCTGTGAGTTCTGGCTCCTGGGGGCCATCGGACCCCAAGCTCAGTCTGCATAGTTAGTTTTCACACCTGTATGTCCCTGGAGACCCAACAGAGACACTGGCAGGGAGGCAACGACATCACAGGGACTCCCGGCTCAGCAGGAATCTGTCCCACAGCCTGGAAAGTGGGGGCCGGACAGGGATTCAGGCGGCCATGCCTCTCAGGTGGGGGAGATGGGATGATATCAGGGTCTGCCCCACCCCTCCTTCAGGGCCTAGAAATAGAAGTGGGCTTACTGTGGCAATCATACACAAATTAGTATAAAAAGTCCACTCTGAGATTCCAAATGATTCACTGTGGACAAACACACTATGTCAAAGCAGGGGTCAGGAGGATTGGGACCAGCCATGGGGATCTGAAGAGCGCCCTGCCCTACCGCCTGAGGTCGCTTTCCTGACCCGCCCCAGAGCTACGTGCCTGGGCAGCCTGGCTGTTCCAGCCTGGTTGGGTTACCTGGGAAATCAGGGCAGAAGGTAAGGCCTGAAACCCAAGCCGGGCCTCCCGCTGGAGCCAAGGAGGCCGCGCCAAGGATTTAGACCCAGTGAGCCGGACAGGGACAGGAAGTAAAATAGATGCTCTTCCTGTCACCTCCTTTCTTACCCTTGATCAGGGAGATGGCAGAGGCTGAGGCCCCAAGGTGGCCACTCAGGGACCTCACACTACCTGGACCCAGCCTCTCTAGCTGTCCCAGGGCAGCACGAGGAGGGGGTGTGGTCCGAGACAGCAGCAGCTGGACTGGAACATAGACAATGCTGACCTAGGCTGGTGGCCATGGGCCTGAGTGTCAGAGACCATTCGCCCTGTCCTCTTTTCCTACAGAGTGCCCAGAGCTTGGGATACATGGCAAGACTCCCACCAGGGTCTGACCAACCACATCCCATGGCCAGGGGACCTGTTCATCTGGTGCTGTGGGATGGAGATATGGGGGGATCCCAGGAAGAGACAGCTCAGAAACAGAATGACCCCCAGCCGCTGTACCTGCAGCCCTCCCAGCCACACTTTTGGGGCACCGGCTGGGTGGCCCCTCACACTTCCTCTCCAAGGCCTGAACTCCTGGGCCCCGGGTGCTCCTCTGTCTGGGTCTTTGGCTGCATTTCATCCTGTTTGACCCCTCCACGGGAGCCCGTCGTGGTCCCCACCTGAACATGGTCCGGTTCTCTGCAGTCACTAGGCCCCACGGTCCCTCCCCTGCTCTGAGCAGGGCCCATGTGTGTACCGCACACCTACTTCCGGTCCCTTGAGCTTCAGGACCGTTTGCCTCAGGATCTCTGCACTTGCTGCCCTGTCTCCCTGCACGTCTTCCCTTTGCCCTGCGTACCCTGCGTATCTCTGCCTGAGCCCTGCAGGGAAGGCTGTCTGTTCTTCCCACACCCTCTTGCCTGGTCTTGCCATGGTTGAATCTGTCTTCATTATCATCACCTTATTGTTTGCTACCCACCCACCACCACCACCACCCCCCGGACCAGGAGGATGGGCCCGGGTCTGTCCCCCGAGCCTGGCGCCGCCTAGGTCTCTTTACACGTCTTTTGAGGACCTAGGAATTCCTAAGAGTGCTCCCAGCTGAGACGCCAGGATTCCAACTGGATGGAGACGCAGCTGACCCAGGTATTCCTGGGTCTGGGGCAGCCTTTGCAAGGTGTACAAGCATGGGGAACCTCAGGATTATGTCCCATAGAGAGGCTCCACTGTGCAGCCCCTGGACCCAGAGCTCAGGATGCGGAAGGGGCCCTGTGTTCCCGTTTCCTCCAGGACAGAAGCAGGCAGGACAACTGCCCCAGGTAAGACCTGCAGGGGAGATCAGCGCTGGGCGTGCAGGAGCAGGAAGAAGGCTGGCGGGGCAATCACAGGCCTAGGCCAGAGGCCACAGGCTGCATCCTAAACGGTAGGGGACACTGGGGGCTGTAAGCAGGGGTGTGGCAGGGAGGGGTATGCTTGCTGCTCACTCACTGACCAGCCTGGTTCCAGCCTGGTTCTACATCGGCTGGGGCGGGAGACCCCAGCTGCCACCTGCCACTCACCCATTTAGACAGGTGAGGGTTGGGGGCCTTCAGATACCAGAAAGCTGCCCTCAAGCCTGCCAGCTGGGGGATGGTTTCCTAGGGGCTGGCACAGTGCCTTTAGGGCTGTGTCCAGATGTCACCTCAAATCTTCCTGCAGTCATAGGTGGGACGGGGCTGTTTTTTTTTTTTTTTTTTTTTTAGTTTTTTTAGAGAGGGTCTCACTCTGTAGTTCAGGCTCGTCTTGACCTCAGCCTCAAACACCACGCCCAGCACTGTGGTATGTGGCACTGATTGCTGGTGGGCATGGGTCACCATGCCCAGCATTGTTGCATGTGGTTACTGGGGATCGAACCTAGGACCTTGCATTTACAAGGCAGGTGCCAGAACCACTGAGCTAAATCCCCAGACCAGTAAGTGGGGCTTTACAGAAGTGGGTAGATCTAGAATGTGTAATGCTAGGATTGACTCGTGGTGCAGCGCTAGGCTCCAGGGCACTAGGATTAAGGATGTGAGTGCTGCCCACTGTAAGTAGCCTGGATAATATAAAGGAGGCAGCGAGATGCTGGTAAGGGCCCTGGCCACCTTCCCCAGAGACTTCTACCCACAAGTCTGTGTGGCAGCCTGGCCTGACCAGCATCTCCCATGCGCTCATGGCCGTGGATCATGCCTGAGCCTTCACCTTGCTGGGACTGCTCCTCCCCTTTGAACCCCAGTGTGTGCCGGCGTCTTGCCAGGCATCACCACGTGGAAACTTCACAACAACACACAAGGAAAGGACACATGTGACTCCAATTCTGCAGATGAGGAAACCAAGGCTCAGGGACCTAAAGTCATCTGCCTGGGGTCATGGAGCCAGGATAAGCACCCTCCCTGCCCAAGCTCCCAAGCAGAAGAGCATTCCTTCCTAAGCCGGAGGAGACGCAGTCCTGACTCTTGAGCCGTTTCACTGTGTGACCTTGGGCCAGTGGACTCACCTCTCTGAGCCTGTTTTGCTGTGTGGGCTAATATGTTCAGCCAGACTGACTTTGGAGCATTTGAAATGATGACTGCTTGGATCCCAAGGAAATTACAGTTTTCTTCCAGCCCTGAGTGTGCCTGCCTGTCTGTCTGTCTGTCCACCTGCCCATTCTCTGGTCTCCAAGCCAGACATGAAAGTGAGCCTCGGCGCATTGGTGGCCCTGTCCTTGCTGTCCCTCCAATAAGCCTCACACCCTGGACGCCGCAGAATGGGGGCACTTACGAAATCCTCCAGCTCTGTGTGCTGCTGAAGCCCGCGAAGGATGCGCTGCGGCCCACAGTCCCCACTGCCCCTGCGTCCCCAGAGGACAGGAACCGCACCCTCACCGACATGGCTGTCACCTGCAAGGAGAGGACAGGACAGTCAGCCTGGCACGGCCACCTCCCACGTGCTGACTGTGGGATGACCCTGCTGTCGTCCTCTCTACGTCTCACCACAACCCACTGCACAAGATGCTGGTGCTTCCAGGCACACAGCAGAGGGACTGAGTCTCCCTGAGGTCACTATCCTGCACCCAGGTCCCTCCCGCCCATGCGACACTGCCCCTACAAGCAGGAGTCATGGAGCTGTACCTCCAGGTTCACACCCCTACCCTCTGAGACCCTTGGTGGGTGTCTACCCTGTGCCAGACCCTGCTCTGGTGACACACACAGTGCCCCCTGCAGCTCCTGACCCTCAAAGGCTCCTAGTCCAGCAGCAAATGCACCAGGGCCTGTTGTGGTCCAATCGACAGCGCAGTGACAGAGCCGCACTGAGGGGGTGACAGAGCTAGGAAGGCTGAGCAGCATGGGGACAAGGGTGGGGTGAGGCAGCAGGAGCCACAGGGCACAGGTGGGGTGGGGTGCAGGAACAGACTGGTCCAACCCATAAAGGAGTTGGAGGCAGAGGGGCTGGCCCAGTCTCAGGAGCCGCAGGGAAGCTTTGCCCTTTGCAGCTTGGGTCTGAGGGTTTTGAACAAGGGACAAAGCACAGGTCACAGACCCCTCATGCAGAGGTGGCCATCACCCTGAACCCTCTCCCTGTCTCCGACCCAGCTCAGTGAGGTCAGCCCGAGCCTGGCTGTCTTCCCTTTTTCCAAACCCATCTCTAGGTTGGAAAAATGCCCCACATCCCTTGGGAGCACAGCCCTTCTGGCCAGCGCCTTCCCGAATGGGAAGTCGGAAAGTTCTTCGTCATATCTAACCTAAATCTCTGCTGCTACAGTTTTGTTCTCCTTAGCCAGGGTGCTGTCCATCAGAGCCACAGACAAAGCCACCACTCCCAGGCCTCCCGCACGCAGGATCTGGATCTCACTATGACCGCAGCCACCAAGCATTCTGTCCTATATCACATCATCAGCTGCCAATACGCTCAGCACCCTCACTCAGCACCCCAACACATCTGTGTCCCCCCAAAGCTTTCGCCTTCCCTGGGTCCCACCCCCGCCCCAGTGCCCATATACCACACAAGGAACCATCAGAAACGAGGAAGCCGGATCTGAGCTCAAGTCCACTGTGCCCCTGGCTGGCTCTGGGCTCAGTGATCACAGCTGTGAAATGGGAATTCAGCAGAGACCACACCTCACAGGAGGACAGAGGACACAATGTTCCGAGAGCCACATTACACAAGGGACTGATGGCTGCGCACCAGTGAGACCCCACCCCAGAGGTGACCAAGTGAGCAAGGGGAGCCAGGTAAGGCAGCCAAGGCAGGGGAAAAGCACCTGGGCGGCCACCCTGGAGCCTGGGGCTACTGTAAGTCCTGTGAACAGATGGGGAAGTTGAGGCAGGCTCACCACCAAAGCATCGTTTCTCCACTCTCATTACTAAGCTGACCCTGTGCTCAATGCCTGCTGCAGCCATCTCATTAGAGCCATACAACCCCCTTGGGACAGGAGCTACTGATGCCCTCCCTCAGGAGATGAGGAAACTGATGCTCAGAGGCCACAAGATCAACCCACAGATCCTTGGGGAAGCAGCAGAGCCGGGTCCGAGCGCAAGTGAGCCTTACAGGGCTTTTAGCGCTGACTGCCACAGTGGTCTCCTGTGGCCCCAGCCCCAGCCTCGCCTGCACCACCAGCTCATTCCTGCTCACCAGCATCCCTAGGTGCCATGTTGGATTAGGGGCCCTAGGATTAAGGGTGTGAGTGCTATGCCCCTAAAGGCATGTCACCTGGATAAGACATAAGGAACAGGAAGAAGCTTGAGGCTGGTGACTTGCTTCCACTGACTTCTGCCCACTATGAATTCTTTCTCCTCTGTGATGCCCTCTGCTGCACGCCTTGGGTGGGTGGGGGGGTCAGCCAACCATAGACTGACCCCTCTACAAACTGAAGCCAAAATAGACCTTTCCTCATCTAGCTTTGGGTGTTGGGTATTGTGTCTCCATGTGGAGAAAAGTACCCAAGACACTGACCAAGCCTTCTTTCTCACCCCGAGGTCGCTGCCCCTGGGGTCTCGCTGCACACACCCCGCTCTCTCTGCCTCCTCAGTGCTCCTCTCTGGCTTCTTGGGCGCTGACTGCATAGGTACTGAGGACCACAGTGGAATTCCCCCCTCACTAAGTAGGAGCCAGGGTGTGCCTCATGCAGGGAAGATGCCAGCAGATCTTTGAGAAATGGGAACCAAAAAGGGAAGCCGCCTCCAGCACAGCACCAACCCAGGGCCCAGTTGTGCCAACAACTACCTTCACCAAGAGCCGGCCCTAAGGCAGGGATGGCAAAGCTTCCTGTAAAGGACCAGGTGGTAAATGGTTCTGGCTTGATGGGGCATATGGCTTTTTAGTTACAACTACTGTTGTTACAGTTTTACTCTTTTAGAGCAAAAGTAGCTACAGATGATATGCAAATAAGTGGGAGCGTCTGTGTCCCCATGAAACTTTAAGAAAGAAGCAGCTGCTTCTGACCCCCTCCCCTTTTGGGAGCCAGCACCCTGCTCCCAATACCACATGAGGCAAGTACCAATATACACCCTCATTTTGCAGAAAAAGCAACTGAGACCTGAGGTGAGAGATTGACTTCTTCAAGGTCACACAGATAATGGGCCAGGGGTTTAGCTGTCTTGCAAGTGCAAGGACCTGGTTTCAATCTCCCGGTAACCACATTCAATACTGGGCTTGGAGACTCATGCCCAGCAGCAATCAGTACCACATACCACAGTGCCAGGCATGGTGGCTCACGCCTGTAATCCCAGCACTCAGGAGGCAGAGGCAGGAGGATTGCTGTGATGTGAGTTTGAGGCTGAGCTCAGGGCCAGCCTGAAGTACAAAGAGAGACCCTGCCTCAAAAAAAAAAAAGATCACACAAATAAGAAACACCAGACCTGGGATCTGACCCAGGCCCGCTGGGCTGCAAATCCTACAGACAGTAGATTGCACTGTCCCTGGCCTGACTGTCCTGAAGACTCACACCCAGCCTGGGAACCAGACCCAGACTGAGAGGCCAGGGGCCCAGAACAGAGAGGCATCAGGCTACAGTGCCCGTGGGGGAAAGAGGGAAGAGGCTGCTTCTAGCGCCCCCTCCTGGCCAGCCCTGCTAGGGGCTATCCTGCCCAGCTTGTTTCTCACGGGAAAGACACAAGATTGGGCACAGGAAGGTAGACAAAGCAGGAATATAGAGAACCTCAGCGGGCATGATCGAGGTAATGTTGAAGCACAGTCTAGCAGGGGCACCAGCCTCAGAAAGGGAAGCTGTGGAGACTGGGGTGCCTGGAAGACTCCCTTCCCTCCCACGGCAACCTCACTTGCAGTGGTTGGCATGGACCTGTTTGCTGCTGGATTGTGGGCACGACTAGGGAGGGTTGGAGGGGACAGGGCTATGGGCAGGGACACCAGGAGCTCAGGGAGCCCTGGCACCCAGTGCTGGACAGGGTATCAGACCCTGCTGGGCCCCTGGGCAGACAAGGGAGGCGTAGCAGCCACGAGGTTTCCAAACCTTTGATGGCAGACAGGCTGCTCCTTGTACTCCTGTGTCCCTCGCCGCCTCTCTGACCTGGCATCCAGGAAGCCCACGCTTAGGCCAGGGCTGTAGGATGCAGCAGGCTGGGTACAGAGAGCTCCTCACAGAGGCAGCTGCTTCCAGACACTGGGCACTGCCCCCAAGGTGTGGCTAGAGGAAGCAGAGCCCCCCCAAATCTGTCCTGCTCACTGCTGGCCACAGCTGCCCTGTGTCTGCACCACCACCGGCCAGAGGAACCTGCAATTTCACCTCATTTCGAGGTGAAGCTTCTAAATTTAGTGTTGTGGGCTTTCGGGGCTGGGTGGCTTTTATGTCTGACTCCTTCACTTAAGGCTCTTTTTTCTACCCCTCAAGTGCCAGTCCAGGGATTCGTTTGCTTATAGGAGTTTCCAAAATAGCTTCTTGGGTTCAGAATGAAAGGAAACAGCAAAATAGCCCGAGGTGAGGAAGATGCATTTATACTTGAGCGAGCAGGATGCTCCAGAACCAGACCATCTGACAGGGTGACCGGGGGCCCTGCAGTCCACCCCCTGGTGTCACCAGAGAGAGCAGGACAAAGCCACCTGCTCTCAGGCCTCGCCTGGGCTCCGCCACCAGAAGGAAGAACAGGCGAATCCAGGCTCCTCCTCCCTACAGAGCTCCGCCCAGGTCACATCCTCCGAGATTTACCATCTGTCTCCCTTTCCTTCTGGGAGTAGTTGCTCCCCTCGTGAACACCCAGCTGCAGGGTTGCGGCCCATCCCATCCTGTTCGCAACTGTGGGCCGAGGCCAAGCAGGTGATTGAATAAATGAGCAACTCGGGCTGTTTCCTCAGAGCCATGTCTGAGGCCTCTGCTCACGGGGCTTGAGGGTTCTGAGTGCCGATTAAAAGCAGGCTCCGGTTGGGCCGGGGAGTTAGCTCAGTGGTTCCGGCGCCTGTCTTGCAAGCGCAAGGACCCGGGTTCAATTCCCCGGTAACCACATAACAATACTGGGTGTGGACCCACACCCAGCAGCAACCAGTACCACGTACCACAGTGCCGGGCGTGGTGGCTCACGCCTGTAATCCCAGCACTCGGGAGGCAGAGGCAGGAGGATTGTGATGTGAGTTTGAGGCTGAGCTGAGGGCCAGTCTGAACCACAAAGCGAGACCCTGTCTCAAAACACCTTAAAAAAAAGCAGGCTCCGGTCATGCTGCTGTGACCTCGTCCAGGAGGCAAGGCGGCAGTCAGGGGAGATGGAGTTCTGCACTGATGGGGATGAGCTGAGGCC
Source organism: Petromus typicus (assembly GCA_004026965.1). Lineage (NCBI taxonomy): Eukaryota > Metazoa > Chordata > Mammalia > Rodentia > Petromuridae > Petromus > Petromus typicus. The sequence goes on along the minus strand of PVIR01009903.1, from coordinate 10,933 downwards.
TGTGGGAGCAGAGAAGGGACCCTAGGCTTAGCACTAGGTGAGGGGGACTTCAGGTGAGCCCTGAGAGAAGGGACCGCTCACTGCACAATCTAGATTGTCAGGAACGAGGGTGGGAGGGAAGCATGTGCCGGGGGCTGGAAACAGCGTGCACAGGGGCTCAGAGGGGAAGATAGGGCCACGGGCAGCCGGCAGGGAGCCTCCGTGCTGAGGTTGGCAGCAGAGCCCGTGGGGGCTGTGCTCTCCACAAAGAAAGGCCAGAGGCACCCGGCGCCCTCAGGGCTTGGTGATGGGGCCCTCTGTGCTCATCTGCCCGCTCAACGGGCTGCACCACCGGCCCAGAGGCCACATCTCCGGGGATAAGGACTGTGGGCCCTGGGGGCCTCTGCTGATTTGACCAGTCTGTGTTCCCTGGGCCTCCAGGTGCCCGAGCAGCCCACCGGGGCTGGAGCATGGCATCTGCCCTGCCCCTGGCTACCCACCCTGCTGCTCTCCCCAACAAATGAGCCACTAGACGGCCCCTTCCAGGACCCCAGGTGAGACCCAGCACAGGAAAGTCCTGCAGAGACAGGTCCCGGACCTTGTCCCTGCTCGGGGCTCGCCTACCCTCCCTCCAGACTGGAGGTGCACCTGGAGCCAGGAGGGGCGTGCGTCTTGCACAGCTTCCTTCCCCTCAGTCTCTGTTTTCTTGTCTACAAATGGGAAGGTTGGGCTGGAGCCCGAGAGAAGACTATGCCCAGACCAGGCTGGGTGGGAAAGTGACGCTGCTCCAGCCCCTTGTCCCTTCTTTCTTCTTTACCCAGAGCCCAAGGAGCTCTTCCTATGCCAGTCCAGCACGAGCTCAGGCAGGACACGGAGTGAATCATGAGTGGTAGAGGGTAGAGTTGTAATTTAATCAGGTTGTTTTGTTTTGCTGACTAAAATAACTTCCATTTGCCAGTGTGGTGGCGCACACATGTAATCTCAGCACTCCGGAGGCAGAGACAGGAGGATCGCCATAAATGTGAGACCAGCCTGGATTACAGAGTGAGATGCTGTCTCAAAAAAAAGATAACCTCCACTTAGGGCTATCTTTCCTGTGATATAAATTAGTATTTTAAAATAAAGGACCTGGGCCAGCGTGGAGCAGGGAAGACGCCCCCCACCCCAGCTGTCCTGGGCCTCGATACATGACTCTGCCACACTCAGCACCACCTGGAGGCAACCTGGAGCCAGAGAGGGCACCAAGGTGGCCTCTCCAGAAGCCATGGCCTGCCAGGCAGAGAACCTGTGGGCAGCTGGCCCTAGTGTCTCTCAGGAGAAGAACAAGCCGCTTCCTGGGAGCCTGGGCACCCCTCAGGTGCACTGTCACCAGGGACAGCCAGGTGTCTCAGCAGCAGCATGAGAACTGGCATCCTGGGTCCGGGACGGCTCTCGCCCACCATCAATTGTTGATGGCGCCCAGAACACGACTGGCACGTGCTGTTTACCGATAGATGGTCTGGGAGGGTCCGTGCCCTGCTCAATGCTATGCCCAACCTGTGACTCTAAGGCCAGTGAATAGCATGTGCCAGTTGTGTTCTCGGGCAGCTGGCGCTCACAGTGGGCATCGCAGTGCTGTCTGTTTCCCAGATGAGGACACTGGGCACCGTTTCCCGGGGCCAACCATAAGGGGAGGTGAAGTACCCACGATTCAGCCCCGCAGAGGAAGTTATGTGGCCCGCTGGGGACGTGACTTCGAGGAATAGTCACCACTGTAGGAGGAAGTTCAGAGACGCTGAATAAAAAAGAGCAAAAGGTAAATGAGGTACAACACGATCTCAGTTTTATTTTTGAAACAACACACTGTCCGTGTTCTACAGTGAAGGCCGCTGTGGTGCCACACACCTGTCATCTGAGCCCTGGAAGAATAAAGACTAAAGCAGGAGAATCGCAAGTCTGAGCCATACCAGGGCAATTTAACAAGAACCCCCCCTCAAAATAACTCTGTAAGAAAAGAGCTGGGGATGTAGCTCGGTGTGAGGGCCTGGGGTTCAATCTCCAGTAGCATAAAAGAAAAAGAAAAGGGGGAGAAAGGTTCTACAATAGGTACATGTCCCTTCATAATCAGAAAAGAAAAGTCACTTTTAAAAAATGAGAAATTAAATTGTACTCAGTCGCACAGTAACGAAGGGTCCGAGTGGACTCTAAGTATCCTTTGATGTAGAGAACATCGCTCTTCAGGATGAACTGGAATGAACAGAAGTTCTGTCTAAAAGAAAATTTTTGTCTTACAAACATGGACTCCACCCTGTTCGCTCCTGGGCTCTGTGAGGTGAAGATGACTTCTAGCCTTCCCAGCACCATCCGGGGCATTTTCGCCTGCCCAGCCTGCTCAGCACCGGGCCGCCCCCTCCCACCATCGCCAGGGTTATCCAGGGCGATGGATAACCTGCAGTGTGGGAAGGTGAGGAGGATGGTGCACAGAGGAGCTGGGGGGCAGAGGATGAAAGCACAGCCTTTGGGGAGGCTGGTGGCACAGAGCCCAGGACCCTCAAGAGCAGGTCATGGGATGCTGTACTTCACAGCAGGCACTCAGGACAGGGCCAGCCTTGAGGGTGCCCGAGCGTGCAGCAGCCTCACACACTGGCACCACAAGCCCCACCTGCGACAATCAGGAATGTCTCCAAGTGTGTCCGTTGGGACCACATCACACACATACACACACATATGCTAAAGAGGGAGGGGTCTGGGGCTCCCTAGTCTGGTGACAGTGTTAGACTCTTATAAAAAAACAACAACAACAAAACTTTACTGTATGATATTAATATATTGATTTGTGTACCAAGGTTACTACATAATCTTTCGCTGGATGTGATGGTGTGGGCCTTTAATCCCAGCACTTGGGAGGCTGAGGCAGGAAAATCACAGGGAGTTGAAACTCAGCCTAAATTTCTTAGTGAGGTTCTGTCTCCACAAACCAAAAAAGGGGGGTGAGGGTGGGTATGAAGCTCAGTGTGAGGGCACTGGGTGGTTCAGTCCCTAGTACCACAAAACAAAACAAAAAGCAAAGTTCTCCTCTATGGAGGGAGGGTCCTGTGGCAGCCATGACAGGCACCCCGCAGGCCCGCGCTGAGCCTGGCCGTGCCCCTGCGTCTGCCCCTCCTCTGCTCTCTCACCCTTTCTGCTCCTTTGTGCCCCTTGCCTGGTTTTGTCCCCCAGTCTGGCTCCAAGGTCGTCAGCAGCTGGCCCAGCTGGGAGCATCAGCCAGACCTGCACTCCCCCATCCTTGACTCTCACGGCCACACCGTGCTGTGGTCAGAGGTGGTCCCTGGACTCTGACATGGGCTGAGGCAGGGCTTGGGTGTGAGTGAGCAGAGAGCCCCCAGACAGGTGCCATGAGTGCACCACTCCCACCCCCAGCGTGGCAACTCCCAGCCCGACCCCTGACTCTCTGAGCCCTGGGCATGGCTGCCACAGAGCCCAGCAGCTCAGGCACTGCTGTCCCAGGGGCAGAGGCTCGGCCACTCCCTATCCCTCCTTGCTGACCACGGCCAGCGTTTCCCTCCTCCCTGTGATGGTGAGCACAGGGCCCAGTGTCTGCAGTCCCTGTCAGAGCCCTCCAATCGCCTGCCTCTCGCTGCGTGCTGGCCTCTGGGAGTCCTTGGGAAATCCCGGGTGACGACCCTTTCTCTGTGCTGTCCCAGCCCCTGGATGTCCGTCCACTCATTCTTCCAGGTGTGTGAGGAGCCGTCTGTGTGACTGACGCTCAGACACCCTCGTGGCTAAACTCCCGCTTTCCACTCTTGCTGTGAGCATTTGGTCCTGCCTTCTCGCCTGTGCCATGAGGTGCTAAGATGCTGCTTGGGGAGGCCTGAGGCCTGGGGAGGCCTGGGGTGGCCTGAGGAGGCTTGAGGCCTGGGGAGGCCTGAGGCCTATGGAGGCCTGGGGAGGCCTGAGGCTTGGGGAGGCTTGAGGAGGCCTGAGGCCTGGGGAGACCTGGGGAGGCCTGAGGAGGCTTGAGGCCTGGGGAAGCCTGAGGCCTATGGAGGCCTGGGGAGGCTTGGGGGGGCTTGAGGAGGCCTGAGGCCTGGGGAGGCCTGGGGAGGCCTGAGGAGGCTTGAGGCCTGGGGAAGCCTGAGGCCTGGGGAGGCCTGGGGAGGCCTGAGGAGGCTTGAGGCCTGGGGAAGCCTGAGGCCTGGGGAGGCCTGGGGAGGCCTGAGGAGGCTTGAGGCCTGGGGAGGCCTTCCCCACAGACTTCATCGTCCCCTCTTCTCCACTTGGGCCTCAGCCAGAGGCGCCACAACTGCCTCGGTTCCCAGAAATCCCATCTGTCCCAGCTGAAAGCCAGCTGGCTCATGGCACCCAGCAGGCCTGGGACACCCCCGTGAGGTCTCTGTCCCCCTTGGCCCTCCTTCACATGGCTCGGCAGACACTGTGCTCTGGTCGGCACCACCTGGGACTATAATGAAGCAGCAGTTTTACCTATGGCTTTGCTTTTCTGAACAAGATCACTGCAGCGCACCTGCCACAGTTACAGCTTAACTCTCCAGGCTGATGGGGACCAGGCTGGGGCATGGAGGCCAACTTTTCACTCGGCACCCCCTTGAGTGCTACCCCGAAGGCTGGCATGGAGGGCCCTGGTTAAACAGTAAACCAAAACAGAATAGAACTAAGTCTCTCATGTGTAAGTGATCTGTAACTAAGATCCAGGATAACTAGAGTAAGGGCCCCTCTTGTGTCAAAAATTCTTAGGCAACATTTTTGACATTCAGAATGTGATATTTTACATCTGTTAAATATATCTGCTGGGTATGATGGTGCATGCTTATAATCCCAGCTACTCAGGAGGCTGAAGCAGAAGGATGGAAACTTCAAGCCCAACCTGGGCAATTTAGCAAGGTCCTGTCTCAAAATAAAATATATGAAAAAAGAATTGAGTATGTGCCTCAGTGTGAAGGCCCTGGAGTCAATCCCTAGGACCACAAAAAAGTAGTAAATACTTCCCTCCTCCTAAGCTTTTTTATGCAAAGAGATAAATTACTGCTTTGAATTTGTCAAGGCAGATGAGAGGAGGGACATGTATATGTGTTCAAATCATTCACTGGGCAAAAAGTTTGTTTAACATACATGTAATTTGTATCATCTGGACTGGACATTTCTTCATTTCTCTTTATAAAAATGTTGGGAAAAATCCTCACTGTTCAGTGATGCGGGAAAGAGCCAAGACAGGGCTGCCATGGTGGTTGGCACAGCACCATGGTGACCCTGTCCCCCTCCGTAGGTGGGGGCATCCGGGCATCCGGCGGGGAAAGGGGCACAGTGAGTCCAGAGCCTGCAGTCCTGCACCATCCTGGGTATGTGGGGTGGGTGGTGGGCAGCCAGGACCACAGTCCAAGGCTGTGCCCGGCAGGTGTCCCCCCTCCTGCCACAGCCACTACGTGCCTCACCCGGTCCAGCCGCTGTGTGCCTCCCACTGTGGAGTCGCCACCTTGCACCCTGCACCCCCCCCCCCCGAGGCCTGGGGACTCCGGGCCAGGCTCGTGGGCTGCAGAGCTGGTCTGTTTGCCAGCAGGGGCTGCTCACAGCCCAGAACTGGTCAAGGGTTCAACCCAAGACAAGCCATCTGGCCTTCCTGAGGTAAACAGTTTACGAGAGAAACCAAGACAGCCGGCTGTTCTGGTTTTTCTTTCCACCGTGAGATGTGCAGTTTGCTTTTCCTCCAACCGCAGCCCAGATGCCTCCCTGGGACAGGGGCAGATCTGGGGTGGGAGGAGGGGGAGCTCAGGCTTTTTTCACATCTTTCCTTCTTCTGTTCTCAGGGCTAAGCAGCTTGCCAAATGGCTAACACGCGTCGCAAGGCAAGTGGATTTTCTCCCAAAGGAATAGACATATTTTCTAGGACCAAAGCCTTGACTGAGCCCTACACCCTTTTTCCACGAATAGACCCCTGCTGGTCACCCCAGGTATTGCAGCCCTTCTCAATCAGCCTGGGCACGTTCTCAGCCGAGGGGAGAGAGACTGCTCAGAATGAAATTAGTGGATGCCTAAGCATGTGAGACATGTATGTGGCTTAACAGCCTGCAATAAACAGCTTGCTCTGGAATTTTACTCCTAAAGTTTCCAAATAGTGTTGCAAAACATTTAAGGCAGACACTAGGATTTGTGTACTACAAGCTGTTTATCAATTAATCCCCTTTGCCAAACATTTTTACTTGGCTCTACTGCAGGATGATTTTGTAGGAATATATCTCAGTGTTGTAACAGCCTGTTGGGTGCGGTGGTACACACCTATTTCCAACACTTGGGAGGCTGAGGCAGGGGGATCTCCACGTGTTGAGAGCAGCCTGAGCTACAAGAGTGAATTCAAGGCCAGATGGGAACTATATAGCATGACCCTGTCTCAAAAAGAAAGAAGGAAGGAAGAAAGAAAACAGAAGACAAAACCATCAGGGAAAGAGGGTGTGCTTTACAGAGTCTCCTGATGTAAAAATGTGGCTGGAGCAGGTAGCTCCCATAAGGACAAGTAAAACACGAAATTTTGAGCTCACATAAAAAAAGAAAAATGACACCCACAACTAGGATTGGGGGGCTCTTTGTAAACAGCTGTGAGATTTACAACCTCCAATTCGTGAACACCGGACCTGGCCCTTGCTGCTGAGTGCACCCCCTGCCCACTACCACAGACTCACATAGAGGATGGTAAATAAGCCTTGTGGTCTCAAAACCCAGGTTCAAGTCCAGTCTTTGCCTCTTTCTAGCTGCATGACCTTGGACAAGTCCTGTATCCTCTTTGAGCCTCAGTTTCCTCATCTGCAAAGTAGAACCCATTGAGATGATCTGACAGTTACTCCAGAGTTGGAAGTCTTGCTCTTTTTTCTTTGTTATAATAAACACAGAGAGTATAATGTATAGCTTTTCCTATAGCTCAGCACAGCAAGGGTTAGAAACCTGGAGGGATACATTGGTCTCTCCCAGCTACTGGAACATAGTACCACAAACTAGGGGATTTGGAGAGTGGATGAGTACTGTCTCCGGGTTAGACCTCTGAAATCAAGGTGTGGGTGCAGCCGGGCCCATCCAAGGCTCTAGGAAGAGTTCATCCCGGCTCTGCCCCTGAGAACTGTCCTGCACCAATCTCTGGTGCTGAAGCCATTGCCACTATGTCTGTCTGCGCTGCTTTTATCAGGACACCATCCTATCGGGTCAAGCCTCACCCAGTGAGCCATCTAACTTGATTACATTTACAAAGACAGTTTCCAAGCAGGTCATATTTATAGGTACCCGGGGTAGGACTTTAGTATATCTTTTTGAGAGATAAAGTTCATCTCGTAAGAGGTAGGAAATACTTTGCTGATCCCACAGTTTAACGTTTTTGTTTAATTGACAAAGCCACTGCCGGTGTGCAGTGGGAGGGGAGATGCTGCTGTTCCATGTCAGGAAGTCCAGAAGAGCTCAGATTGATGATTGACCCTGGAGAGGGGTGGCTTTGAGAGCGGGCAGAGCGACCTTGAAACAGGGCAGCGGGAGCTCCCAGGTGGGGATTGTGGGAGTCAGTGTCACTCTTTCTGCCTGGTCCCCACTGCCTCACATTCTACAGACTTAGTTGCAGCTTAACGGAGCTCTTTTCTCCTTTCTTCTTTCTTTCTTTTTCGAGATAGGGTCTCAGTTGAGGCTCAAATGTGCAAGCTTCCAGCTTCAGCTGGGATTGTGGGCATGTGCCACCATGCCTGGCACCCATTCTCATGACAGCTCAGTTCTTACTTTCTGCTATTATTCTTCTGGACAGGTCTGAGCCCCCTCTCCCACACCGGGGAGAGGCACGAGGCCCAAGCCAGGCTGATGGATGTTGCTGCTAGAATAGGACACTGAGTTAAAGGACAGGGACACAGAACTTACCGGACTCCGCTCACCCTGGCCACGGGGGCCTGGCCTGGGGGCTCTGGACCAGCCCCTCTTGGGCTCCTTGGCCTCTGTTCCGGCCCAATTCCGGGCCAGACTCTGCAGACGCTGTGTGGTCAGGGCCCTTGGGAGCCTTGTGGGACCCCTCAGTTTAAGTGAGCAGAGGTCATACCCAGTGGCCCAGAGTTCTCCTCAAGTCCATGTTCCCTGGCTCAGCAACATTTCCAGGACCACGCAAGAGTGGGGACAGTGCCCACCATGGGTGCAAAGGAAGAAAGCTGGCAGTTTTGGAGAATGGAGGTTTTCAACAGTTGGTAAGTCCTTCCTAAGGGAAATGCAGGGATCATGGGAACCTTGAGTGGGAAGGAGAAGCCCATGGGTGTGGCTTAAACATCAGGGATGGGAGCCTCCAGGAGGTCTGAGGGATGTGGGGTGCACAGACTCAGGACCTTGGGGCCAATAACCACAGGCTGCTCTGGAGACCAGGAACCTCCTGCTCTGGGCTGCCTGTTGTCCCCACCCGCTGGGCTACTAATGTCCTCATTGCTTTTTTCTGCTCACCCAGCCTGTGGCCATTCCTGTGAAAGCCTGGCACGCTCTCTGACCCAGTGGGTGTGGTAAGTTCACGGGGAAGTGTTCCCCGGGGCCACGCTGGCTGGAAGCAAGTGTCCCACCCTCTTCTAGGAATGGCTGTGGCCGCAAGGTCTGAGTCTTCTAGTTTGTGAATGTGTTGGGGTGCTGTGGGCACCAAGAGCCTGAATGGACAGGGGGCCAGAAAAGCTGGGCTCCAGCGCCAGAGCGGAGTGCCATCCTGGGGATAAAGGAGCTAGACTTCTGGCACAGCTACTGAGCTCTCTGCTCCAGCTGCTCTCACAACACACTGTGGACTGGGCGGCTTCCAGACAGGCCCCCTCCCCTCCTCCTGGTCCTGGAGGCTGGATTTCCAGGATCAGGGTCGGGTGCAGAGGGGCCACTCTGGGCTGCAGATGGAGCTGCCCCACCACAGCCTCACGTGGCATGAAGAGGACAGGGGAATGTTTGGGGCCTTGGCCATTCCATTCTGGGCTTCCCCTTTAAAACAGGCCCCCTCTGACACCGTCACATCAACCTTGGCTCCCTAGCAGGCTCTAGAAGGGATGATAGATGCAGAATCTATCCGAATCGATGGATTCTAAGCACATGAAAGGAAATACCAAAGTTATTATTACTGTCCCAATATTAGCATCATGGCCTTCTCTAGTAGGCAGGACAGCAAGATGACTCCAATGTCCCTCTAGCTCTGCAGTCCTCTCCCTGTGACTATGACACTAAGACTTCTAGGGTCTCCCTGTAGAGCAGAAGCCATCTGTGCCTCCCTGACCCAGGTGCCTAGCTGGGTCTAACTGGCAGAAGCAGGTCAAAGAAGGGAGAGGATTTGGTGGAAGTTTCGCCTCGTGACAGCCAAAGGCTTCTGGGCTACAGGGTGCTGAGCTCAACCCTGGGACATTGTTCCCTTTGTTTTTGCAGTACCGGGGATCGAAGTCAGGACCTTGCACTTGCCAGGCAGATGGGGTGCCACTGAGCTACTTCCCCAGCCTGCGGCATTGTTCTCAGTGCCAGGCAGGCTCCATGTGTCCGACTGGCTTCTGTAGTCCGGCTGTTAGAGACACGGCTCTGGTTAGGGCCGGGCTCTGCGTCCTCGCTGTCCCACGCACTGGCCGCGTGACCTCTCTCTCCCATCAGGACCTCAGTCTCCTCCTCCACTGTAAAATGATGATGGGAATAAGATGCACGGGAGTCACAAGAACAGGATGTGACCAGAGAGCACGTGGGAAACACTCAGGGAACATGAAGGTCATGATGTTCACGACACTCGAGTCCCCAGTCTTCAGGGTGCTGCCTGTGCACAGGGGTGGGGTGAGCCCTGATCGTCATTCTGGGGCCGTGGGCTGGTAGGGAATCAGCACCCTGAGAAGATGGCTTGTACCCGAGGATTGAATGTTCTCAGCAGGTGCAGCAGGGTGGTGATCGGGCCTCAGTGCCCTGACTGCCTCTCAGGGATGCCACAGGCCCAGCACAGTCCCCATCTCGGAGCTGCCTTGAACTGCTTTCCCTGTGGAGAGAGGTTCCCCAAGGACTCTGCAGCTGAGCCACTCCCCACCCTGGAAGAAGCTGAGGCAGCACAGGTCTGGGGGTTCCCCGGCCTGTCGGAGGCTCACCTCGCTCTAAACTATCCCAGGATGCACAGTGCAGGGCTTCCTACCACTCTGCTCATACTCTACTGCGAGACCACAGAGTCGGATAGGCCCATCCCATGTGCAGCCTGAGCAAAAAGTCCTGGCTGCTGGGCTTGTGAATCCAGGCCACAGAGTGCTGCTTTGTCACACACCCCAGATGGCTATAATCAGAACATGGACAAGTGCAAGTACTGGAGGTGGGAGGGATCGGGCCCTGGCTCGTGCTGTTGGGGTGTGAAACGGTATGAGTCCTTTGGAAAACAGTCTGGCAAGCCCCCAACATAGAGTTCGACATGGAGGTGCGACAAGACCCGGCCATCCCACGCCTAGGAGGACACCCAAGAGGCCTGAAAATACGTCCACACAAAACCTGCACACAGATGTTCACAGGAGCATTGTTCTGATATCCAGGGAAACGCTCAGAGGCAGATGAACAGACAGTAAAACGTGGACAACTCACACAATGGATGTCTGGCCCTACAAAAGGATGAAGTCCTGCCATGTGTACAGCGTGGGTGGACCTCAAAAACATCGTGCTGGTCGATGGAGCCAGATGCAAAGGTCACAGATCACGCGGCTCCATTTGTATGAAAGTCTGCAACAGGCAGAGCAGGGGAAACAGAAAGTAGCTTGTGGCTTCCAGGCTGGGGCAGGGGAGAGTGAAGTGACTGCTCAAGGGGGTGAGCACTCTTTTGGGGATGACGAAAACATTCCAGAACTGAACAGTTATGAGAATTGCACAACTGTGTGAACTTTAGGATTTTATGGCATATGAATTATGTCTCCATGTCTTTCTTTCCTTCTTTCTTTGAGATAGGGTCTTCTATAGCTCAGACTGGGCTTGAACTCACTATGTTGCC
>PVIR01009902.1:41473-51741 GCA_004026965.1 Petromus typicus | reverse complement strand
AAATGGACATATCTTGAGGATATCCTCATAAGTGAAATAAATAGGTCACAGATAGATACATATTGCATCTTTTCTCTGGTATGAGAAAATGAAGATGTAAATGAGTCCTAGCATTGTATGTTATATATTGTGAAATAGAAAATGCTCAATGTAAAATAAGGTGAAAGGGGACAATGTGGAGATTGTAACAAAAAAGTAAAGAAACAAATTTTATATATATGGGGGGGTGGTAGGGTGGGTGGGGCTATGGGAAAAAATGAGAATTAAGTTGTGTCTTATACTGGTACAAATCCCCATGATGGAGTGCAATCATGATGTGTATATTTAATGCACCAATAAAGATAATTAAAAAAAAATTCAGCTGTTTGGGGGCCGGGGAGTTAGCTCAGTGGTTCCAGCGCCTGTCTTGCAAGCGCAAGGACCCGGGTTCGATTCCCCGGTAACCACATAACAATACTGGGTGTGGAGACTCACACCCAGCAGCAACCAGTACCACATACCACAGTGCCGGGCGTGGTGGCTCACGCCTGTAATCCCAGCACTCGGGATGCAGAGGCAGGAGGATTGTGATGTGAGTTTGAGGCTGAGCTCGGGGCCAGCCTGAACCACAAAGTGAGACCCTGTCTCAAAAAACCTAAAAAAAAAAAAAAAAAAAAAAAATTCAGCTGTTTTTCCCAGCCCCAAGATTTCCACTTGCTTCATTGCTTTATCATCTGTTTACTTGATGACACTGTAGTTTTTTTCATTTGTTTTAATAGTGTTTGCCTTTATTTCTTATGGCATTTTAATAATAGTTTCTTTAATATCTATTTCAGAATATGTGTGTTCTCATATATTAGTTTTTTCTTATATAAATTGATTTTTTTCTTGCTTCTTCACATGTAAAATGATTTTAATATTTTGATATAGGACTAAATTTTGTTAAGTGCTATGGAGAATGTTTAGCTAAAAATATTTAAGCAGTATGTATATAGGGGGTGGGAGTTCTAGGGAGGGCAAGGCAAAGGGGGAAAATTAGAATCAAGTGTGTCATATACAGCTACAAGTTCTCAATGTTGAATGTGATCATAATGTATTTATAAAGTGTACCAACAAAATCAGTTAAAAATATTGAAGCAGCTTTATAAAGATGTAAATGAGTTCTAGAATGTATGTATTATATTGTGAAACATAAAATACTCAAAGTGAAAGAGGGTGAAGGGGGAAAAATAATGAGATTATGAAAAAAAAGAAAGGAAACAAAGTTTATGTGTATAGGAGATGGGGGTATAGGGTGGGTAGGGCTATGGGAAAAAAATGAAAATTAAGTTGTGTCATATACTGGTACAAATTCTCATTGTTGAATGCAATCATGATGTGTATATGTAATGTACCAATGAAGATTTTAATTAAAAAAATATTTAAGCAGGAAGTTGATCCAGTTGGATTTAAAGTGTTAGTTTTGCTTAGTGGTCTTTTGATATGGCTTAAAAACTTTGTAATGCTAAAAAAAAACCTTTGTAAAGCTGTTCCAAGGGGTCCCTTGAGTGTCCTAGAGGATAATCTGTGACATAGGTAATGCTCTGTGTCTTAAAAATAGTGCAAGAAAGGCCAGGGAGTTAGCTCAGTAGTTCCGGTGCCTGTATTGCAAGCGCAAGGACCCAGGTTCAATTCCCTGGTAACCACTTACAATACTGGGTGTGGAGACTCACGCCCAGCAGCAACCAGTACCACATACCACAGTGCCGGGCATGGTGGCTCACGCCTGTAATCCCAGCACTCGGGAGGCAGAGGCAGGAGGATTGCTGTGATGTGAGTTGGAGGCTGAGCTAGGGGCCAGCCTGAACTACAAAGTGAGACCCTGTCTCAAAAAACCTAAAAAAAAAAAAAAGAAAGAAAGAAAGAAATAGTGCAAGAAGAGTGGCCCTTCAGACTCTGGGCTCTTCCTCAGCTTGCCTGCTACTGTCTAATTTTCCAGAGTCCTCATAACCTCCATGGATTTTCATCAGGTTTGACATTATTCAGTGGGAATAGCGTCTTTATTCTAGGAATGGACCCTCATGTCATTCTTTAATGTATGAAAACTTTCGTTTAAATATTTTCTATAATACTATCCACTTCTCTTTAGACTCTTGTTCCGTATCTCTCCTTGTTCATGTTTGAAGATCTAATACGGAGGTTAAAATTTCTATTATCATAGTGTTTGAAACTGTGTCCTAACCTCTCCCAGCCATCATACCAGCTATTGCTTTTTTTTTTTTGCCAGTCTTTGGCTTTTTTTTCTAGTTCCTAGGAATTTTTAGTTTCTTAATTTAAATCTATGTATGGATAGAAGATATTGAACACTTTATTTAGCTTGGATAAGTGTTTGTGGTAGTAGGAGACACTTTCCAGTTCAGAAGAGTCAACTATTTTAACTGGCCTTTCCATTTTGTGGGTAATACATAGTTTTCTGTGAATACTGTAACAAATTATCATTAAAAGAATGAAGACTTATTTCTTACATTTCTCTAATTCAAAAAGCTAGAATTTTAGGCTAGAGTCACGGTTGTGGCAGCCCTGTGTTCCTCGCTGGAGGCTCTCAGGGAAAACTTTCTCTCTGGCCTCTCCACTTACCAGAGGCTCCTGGACTTGCAGTCCTGTTCTCAACCATCCTCATATGCACCAACATCAAGTCAACTTCTTTTTATGTTACTCTAATTTCTTTTTCTTTTCTTTTTTTTTTTTTTTACATTTAAAGTTCTTTATGGTTAGAGACACCTAGATAATGCAGAAGAATCTTCCATAGTCATGGGGCCAAGAATCCTAATTCCATCTGTGATCTTAAATCCCCATGTTAGAATCATTCACAGGTTCCAGGGATAAGAACAGATAAACGTTTGAGGAGAAGATGAGGAGTAGTGAGGAGTATTATGCATCTCAACAATAATGATATGAAAAACTAACATTGTCTAAAAGAGTTTCAGTGTATGTTGATATAATAAAATCTAAAAGAGCAATAATGTTTTATATTCCAACTGAAGTGGTCACATGGAGACTCAGGTGGAATGTGAAAAGCAAGGTATGTGTGTTAATTCCCTGGGGTGCCAACTTGAAAAGCACCAAAAGGACCCACTGTCAAAAGACACACAGATTCAATGGAGTGCTGAAAGTACAGGCATCTAGTGATGGAGATCTGAAAAGCTACTAATGAGGCACAGGAAAGTTCCAACAAAGAATTATCCAAACCCTAAATGTTAGTATCTCTATGGCTGAAAGTCTCTGCACTAATACAGTGACTCGTCTTTGTTATGACTTTCCAAATTTTGCACTTTAGCTTCATTTAAATGACTCTTTTCCCTTTACACATATTTTAATGATTTCCATAATATCTAAGTGGATTAGGTAATTAAAGTAGTAAGTTCAATGGAATAATTGAGTACAAAATACCATTCTTTTGGAGGGAGCACATTGTGTAAGTGACAATAGAAAAAACCTAGTATCCACCAGCTGTCAGCATATCATGAGTTGGGATAATTGAGAGTATCCCTAAGTTTATGAGTTGAGTGCAACCAAGTTAGAAAAATTTCTACATATAAATATCGTGTATGTGCATATTTATATTCCCTCATTTTCATCGCTAATACAACTTTAAATGATAGCAGTCTTCGAAATTTTTTTGTGTAACTTTCATAGCCACAGTATTTATTGCAGCTTAATATTTTGGATATACTACTATAGACAAATCTTTAATTCCTGGAGGAGTGATTTCCACTGAATTGGTATAGTTTGAAAACTGGTGAAAATTTTAACAACCACTTTTTATTGCATGTAAGTGGAACCTTGACTTATGAGATCAGTTTGTTCTTGAGGGCTGGTTGTAACTCAGGTGGGTCATTTGAAGGCTCAGACTCCTCTACACAGCCTTCAAAGTCTTTCTACTGTGTATAGACAGATCTCAGCATGCTTAGAGAGACACTGGCCCAGTATTTCTCAATTAACCCTACACAAAAAATGATGTTTCAGTGGTTTTTCCAGAAATCTTTTTAAGGGTTAAATCTGTATCTGAGAACATCTGGAAACACAAGTGGCCAGTATTCAGATCAAACCTCAAGACTGTTCAAATGTTAAAACGAAAATTTCTATTGTAACTCAAGTTGTTCGTATGTCAGGTCTATCGTAACTCGAAGGTCTGCTGCACTGGAATATTTCTTAATTTTTAGAAAATTACACATAGAATGAAGCACCCAAGGAGTACTCAGAACATTCTGGTAACTGTAGCTTTGTAGAATGCAGTTGGACGTGTCAGAGTCCATTAGTTTGGACCCTAGTTTGGAAGTTAGGAAACTGAATTGGTCTTTGAGAAAATTAATATTTTAATCACTTCTGAAACTTGTAACTTTTCCAAAAATGGAAGTGGGATGTCTTAAAAGTTTAGCTCGAAGTTTTAGGACTGTATTGAAAAATATTATATGCCCTTAACTTGAGTTCTTTCGGTGGCTAAGAACTAGGTCACAAAATGGGACCACTTTTATGGTCCTGTGAATGTTGCAGGGCGTGAGTGTGGTTGGTGACTGAAGTGGCTCCTCTCTCTCACCCGGACTTAGTGTTTTCCTTCTGCTTATTGTCTTTTCTTCGGTCATCCACCCACCTACCTATCCTCTGCCCATCCCTTTTACCCTTTGACTTCTGCGGTTTTGTGTTTGACTTGAGGCCCTGAGTTCTCGGCCTTGGCTTTGGCAGGGGGCGCACGCGGTCCCGGAGCTGTCCAGCAGCTGCTCGTAAGTTCTCTCGTGCACTGTCGGAGCTGGGGAGCTCTCCAGCGCCCCGCCCCGGGTGGGAAACCTCTCCTGTAGGACTCCCGGCGCGTCCCAGGCTCGTCGCGCTTCTCCGACACCCTCAGTTCCGCCTCGGGAGCCGAGCGTGCTCCGGCAGCCTTACTCCCAACGCCCCGGAGGGGTGCGCTGCGCTCCGGGCGCTCGGAGCCCGGGGCACGGGTGCGGCAGCCCGCCCTGCTTTGCCTGTCCTAGCCTCGTCTCCTGCGGCTGGGTGGTCCTTGCTCCAGGTCTTTCAAGACAAGCGCCGGAAAACGAGAGAAGAGGGCAGAGACCGCCCTTCAACTTAGCACCTGGGCGGTGATCTTCCCCTCACCGGAGGGCATCGGCGTGGCCGGCCAGCGAGGCGGGGCGGGAGGCGCGCAGAGGCTGCGGCGGCTCCGGGCTCGCGGACCCGGCTGGGAAGCCAGGAGCCCGGTAGACGGCCTCGCCCGCAGCGCCGCCGCCGCGTGCCCGCCCCGCCCCGCCCTCCCTCCAGGGCCTCCGCGTCTCCCGCGCTCCCTCCATTGTCTCTGCCTCCGCCACAGGTTCGGTCGGCGGGAGGACGGGCGGGTGCGGGCAGCTCCGTGCTGCGCGGCGGCGGGCTGGGCGCCGGGCCGGGCGGAGGATCCAGCCGAGCTCCGCGGACCGAGCCGGGCCGCCGCCGGACGCCGCGCGGGGGCGATGAGCGCGTCGCGGGCTCCAAGTTCTCGGCTCGCCCGAGGGGGCCGCCCTTTCCTTTCTTAGCCCGGATCGTGCTCATCCTCCTAATCAATACACCCCGGCCGGTGGCCCGCGGCGCGAGCCCGCGATCCCACCAACCGCTTCGATTTTTATTTTTGTCTTTCAAGAGCAAGACGATGGACTGAGCGCGGCCACGCCATGGAGTCTCGGGTGCTGCTGAGCGCCCTGTGCCTGATCTGCGGGCTCGGAGCAGGTGAGCGGCCGCGCCTGGGCGGGGCGCTGCCCGGACCCCGCGGGGCTGGGGCGGAATCCGGGCGAGGGAGGCGGGCTCGGATTCGGATTTCTTCCGTTCTCGCGTTGAAGACGGCGGGGCGGGGCGCGTCCCCGGGCGGGGTCCGGGCTGAGGGGGAACTTTGCGGAGAGAGGGGCCGAAGTGGGTCTCGGAAATGGGCCCCGGCGCGCCGCTGCTCCGAACCTGGCTGCTGATGGCAGGTAGGGCTTCCGGGCCCCAGGGAGCCGCCTCTCCCGCACCTCCCGGCACGGTCGCGGGCGCGCGGGGCTCTGCTGCCCTGGAGGACAGGCTTGTATTTTAACGGAGTTTTTCTTTCTTTTTTTCTTCCTTCCCTCTCCTCCCTCACATCCCACCAGTTTGGGGGCTTGGAGTGGACCCTTCCTTACAGATTGACGTCTTAACAGAGCTAGAACTTGGGGAGTCCACGGCGGGAGTGCACCAAGTCCCCGGGCTGCATAATGGGACGAAAGCCTTTCTCTTCCAAGGTACGAGCCGGGGGAGTCCCGGAGGAGGGGCAGTTCCCACCGGTTTCCGTGCCCGGGGCGGAGGCCGCCCGGCGCTCCTCCTAACTTTGTGCTACCGCGGGGATGACAGTCCTGAGCCCAGCGTGAGGGGCCGGAGACGAATAGCGCATCTCTTTATCAGTGGCTTGGCTTTTTTCCACTCGCGCACCCTCCTCCTTCTCTTCCTCCTCCTCCTCACTTGTACTCTTGCCAGTCTAATGGATAGTCCTTTAATTACCGGGTAGAAAGTCGGATGGCAGATGGTTGATTTTGGAGTCTGGGGAACAATGAATTATAACACAAACGCCTCGTTTGGGTGAAATTGATTTAGGTAGGAAATAAGAGCTTTATCTTAGTTAAGACTGTCTCAGAAAGTTTTTAACAAAAGTGGTGCCTTGCAGCCACATAGTTCTTCCTGGGGGGTGTTTTTTTGGACAAAATGAATGGCTTTCAGTATTTCTCCCTCTGTATATTTCAAACACACTATATTTGAGGCAAAACTCATCATGAAGAGTATTCTTCTGCCTTTTCCATCCATGAAAAGACAAAGGGAATAATATTCTTTTAAAATAATTTGAGACTATTTCAAGGAAATGCTCATCTAGAACCATACCTTTTGTTCCCATTAACTTATGCTTAAGATTTTAAAACTTTTTTTTTTAAGACAGTGGACACTGGCTATGCACAAGTGTTATCATTTCAAATTACAGTGTATTTAAATGTGTTGTGCATGAGAAGTGAATTTCAAAGCAGTAAGCCTCGAACTTTGATTTTGCAAAGTTTTGGAAGATTGCGTGGTCCATGGAACTCATAAGATTAGCTTTTTAAAGGTAGCTAAATACACATTAGATTTAGAGACAGGATATAGAGCTGAGGGCAAAAGAGAAACGGCGATTGGTGTAACAGAGCTGGTGACTCAAACCATTGTCCAAAATCACCCCACGTTTTTCTTTTGCCAATTTGGCGTGTTGGCTTTAAAAAAAAAAAAAAAGAAGTGCAACTCGTTATTACTAACGAGTCGGGCATGCAAAATACAACCACTCCAACAAATCTGCTGCCCAGAAATCGAAATAAGTAAGACCTGGGTATTTCGCTAGTGGTGTCATTACCTGCTTCAGCCAGTGTGTGTCACCACGGACAGTAACACTGAAGCTGCAGTTGGGGAGGAAGGAAATGGACAGGTGTTGCATTTCTTGAAAATAAGTTTGCATTTATAAGAAATTGAAATGTAGTTTTCTGCTTTTCTAAATTTTCTCTTTTCATTAGTGTTCTTATTGTGACAAATATTTATTGAGAAGTTTTATTTAACTAAAGATCTATTTTTTTTTTCTTTTTGGATGGGCCTTGGATATTCAATCAAGTTAAAAACAATATCCAAATCTAATAAAAGATATGAGGCTCTACTGTCAGCAAGATTTCAGATTTGAATGAAAATTCCAGGTTAGGCTTCAGTTTTTCTGTTACGTATTATTTGTTTTTATCTTTGTGAACTGGAAACAAAAGTTTTTCCAGGACTGACAATTTGAATAACTGGAAAGCTTTCCAGAATCTAAAGCTTTTAATAAGGGTTACTGATGTGATCTTAAAACTCCCAGAGATTCTTAAAAGTTTATTCGATTCCTTCCTAAGTGCCTGTGAAGATTGCATGTACTATCACAAATAGAAACCTGCAGGTTTGCGCATTTTGTGAGACAAATGAACAATTAGAAATCAGACAACTAAAATTTTCTAGGAAGTAGTTTTAAGGAGCCAATGTCTCAATTAAAAATATTTTTAAAACACTTCTTTCTATATCAATTGTCAGTTTCTTTAGGCAGACATTAGATTCCTAACATATGAGGCACATAAATTATATTTTCTTTAAATCACCTTCAATAACTGTATTAATGCTCATTAATGAGTTGGTTGTTTTGTTTCCTTATTGATACCAAGCCCAATATTTTTACAGAGTAAATGCCTTTCAAAAATAGATGATAAGATTTGAAGATGTGGAATTTCCATAGCTACCCATCACTAAGTATTTGTTGCCTGCCGTGCTCTTCTATGTTACTGAGGCTCTGATTAAGCTGTAGTGTTTTCTTTTATTCTAAGATCTGGATTCCTAATCTGATAAGTGGACCTTGGACTCTGCGTGCTTGTTCTGCATCACCTTGGAAAGGTCTTTTTCTCTGCCCTTAGGATGAGAAGGTCGTGTCGAGAAATCGGTTCTGAGTCTGTCTCATTAGAGTCCATGTGCTTTAGAGAGACAAAAGCAGGCAGACTGAAGATTTTATGGGTTCCATTTATAGTGAATTGAGGCTGCTGCAGATATTTTCTGTAGTGTGCAAAATGTCATAGCAGGAATAGTAACAAATTACAAAACCTGTGTGATACCCTCAGATTTCATGAGCCTCTAATATAAGTTTCTTTGTGGTACCAAGTATGTTCTAAATAGATCGAAGAGATTTTTGAGCTGAGAAATTTCTCCTCAGTAACAAAACCATCTTCTTTTGTGTCTTAGCTTCTAAGAAATCTCAACATATACTTTCTCAATGATTTATACTCATTTAATATTGCTTCATTTTTGTCTATATTTTTCTTTTTTTCAGAGGTGGATGCAATTTAGTACTCTATGAAACTGAATAATTTGTGAATTATTATAAAATATGAATCTACTATTATTTGACATTTTATTATGTAGTATAATGAACAAAATGAAATATATTTCAAAGTCTTACCTTTTTTTTTCATACTGTAACAGCAACCAGTTTCTTTATTGCTGCTGAGTTTGATTTATAGCTGCACAGGAAATTTAATTAATAAGATGTTAAATTAGATCATTCCTTAGTGAATGAAGTTTTTGATATGTGCCAATTACAATAATATTTGGATGAAAAAGTGTCCAGGTAATAGTTTGGAATGTACATCAATATCTTGTAGTAGTTTTTAGCAATTTAATCTGACACATAGCCACACACACACACACACACACACACACACACTATATATATATATATATATATATATATATATATATATATATATAGCTTTAAAGGAGTAGAGAAGTGAGTTCAGATAATCAAAAGACTCAGGAAAGATTATAAAAGAATTCTGAAATACTGAAGAATAGTATAGTCATAAATAGGATTTTAGCTACCTTGTTTTAAAGTCTAGGAAATACTTTTTCAAGGTACTGATCATAATAATGTTCTTTGCTTGGGGAAAAGAGCATTAAAGATCAGGAATATGGATGTACATAATAAAAGTTCTTGGACTTTCTGACAAAGTTAGCATGACTTTAACAATTCATCTGGCCAAGTTCCCAAAATTGATAGTTTCAGCTGTTGGCTTAAGGAATTTTCTTCTGAAATTTTCATAGATTTTATAATCTCATTAATCCTCCCAAGAGAAGCAGATACAATCGAAGATTTCTTTTTTTCTGAGCGAGTTGATAATTTATAACAAGCTGGGTAATTATTTTTGAAGATCTTAATATTTAAAAAGAAGAGATGTTAGTAGGTTTACTTTTATGTCAGCATTTGAAAACAGGAATGAAATAAAGCATTTGGTGGTAGGCCATAGATTTTGGGAGGCAAAGGTAGCTGCACTGAGAAAGTGGAGGTGTCTGAGAGGGTCAGTGAGCATCTGGGAACTTAGCAGTGGTGGTCATCAGTTACCCCAAAAGAGTAAAATAGCACAACAATTAAGACAGAGCTTAGAAATCAAGAGACTCAGGTAGAAGTGGGGCAATGGTGAAAGTAGTCATTTCCTTTGAGCTTTTGTACCCTCAATTATATAAGGGACATTGTTATATTCACTCACTCATATAGATTATTGTTATACAGCTACTCTATTATGAGGTGTTAAGGCAAATGAAGAAAGTAGAAATTAACCTTGCCTTCGTGTTGCCTCAAAGTTGCTATTAAACAACTGTACAAATAATAATTGATCATGATTAAGATAAATTATATGAAGGGCCGGGGAGTTAGCTCAGTGGTTCCGGCGCCTGTCTTGCAAGCGCAAGGGCCCGGGTTTGAT